>UESW01003913.1:1607441-1646328 GCA_900491605.1 Calamus simplicifolius | reverse complement strand
TGATTTGAGGAGGAGGACCGATGGGACCTATCCTAAAGCCTGTTACACTCTTGACAAAAATTCACGAGAAGTTTTATGTAACTGGCTTAGAGGGTTAAAATTTCCAGATGGTTATGCCTCAAATATCGGTAGGTGTGTGGACATGCATAAGCTCAAGTTGTTCGGCATGAAGAGTCATGACTGTCATGTTTTCATGCAACAGTTATTGCCTATAGCTTTTCGTGAGTTGCTTCCGCAACATGTCTGGAAGGCATTGACAGAGCTCAGCTTGTTCTTCAAGGAGTTGTCTTCCACAGTCATTACTTCTGCATCCATGGCAAGGCTTGAGGAGGAAATTCTAATTATTTTATGCATGCTGGAGCGAATATTTCTCCAGTTTTTTTGACTCAATGGAGCATTTACCGGTTCACTTGCCATACGAAGCGAGCATAGCTGGTCCCGTGCAGTATCGCTAGATGTATCCTTTCGAGAGGTAAATATATACATCATTAAGACATATTGACATTTCAAATATTATTTTATTGCGAGAAAATTGGTTAATTTTTTGTCTCAACTTTACATATAGGTACCTTAAGAAGTTAAAAAATAATGTGCGTAATAAGGCAAGGGTTGAAGGTTCTATATGCAATGCACACTTGGTCGAAGAAGTTTCAGCTTTTGCCTTGCATTACTTTGAGGGTCACGTCCACACGAGAGCCGAAATCTTGATCGTAACGATGACGTATGTGTGGACGAAGGAGAACCTAATGACGGTAGAATATCAATTTTTAAAGGTATCGACCGTTCATTTGGGGGGCAGAAGTCAAGAAATCTTAGCGATATGGAGTATAATGCAGCATTATTATATCCTAATAAACTGTAGAGAAGTTGATCCATATATTGAGTAAGTGTATACTTCAATGCTTAATTGGAACTTCTAATTTAAATTACAATATACCATAATATTTAATTGCTAATATCAGTTTTAATTCTTATCATCACATAAGGATATATTGTGATAGACAACGATAGATGAATCCTGACATCAGTCAAGTTGCAATTGGACATAAGTTAGAAACGGAGTTCGCTTACTGGTTTTATGAATTTGTGAGTAGTATCACTCAATCAATTTCAATAATGGCTTTAATTTTTCGAATTGGTTATGAATAGCTTATTAATTTATATGTAAACAGTCCATGGTCCCCAATCGATAATATTTTTATTAAATATCTATCGCAATGGCCATTGAAGACCGTAACAACCTCTACTGCTATTTTGTTAATGAGTACAAATTTCAGATCGAACGATTAGCAGCTTCAAGAGGCACGTAGAACTGGGGCGTGTGTGTTAAAGGAGAAAGTGTTGGAGCAAATATGCAGGATTATTACGGAAAGTTAGTAGAGGTGGTTGAAGTTGAATATCCGATTGGCCTATGAAACGAACCGTATTGTTTCGTTGCGATTGGTTCGATTCGACAGTTCCTGTGGGCAAAAGAGTTCATAACGACTACAATTTGGTTGAAGTGAACCATCGACGAAGATTGCAGAAATATGACCATTCATCCTTGTATCCCAAGCTCAACAAGTGTTTTACTGCGGATATCCAATTTGCGCAACGACAAGCGAGATTGGTGGGTTGTTTCTAAAATCGTCCCACGTTCAACAATCTTATTAGAGGAGAGTTCATCAAGTCAATCAGCCGAGTGCCCTGCATTTCAAGAGGATAAGATGGAAATGCATGCAATTGAGGACGACACAAGGGCTCCTGAAACATCACTTAGAGATCCAAATGGTGATGTCCAAGAAATTGCGGATGCAAATGTTGGTTTCCTTTCGATGATAATGAAACTGAATCGAATTCCGATACGGCATCAGATGTTGAACCAACATTTTACGAAACAAATGACACCGATTAAACATAGAGTTTTTTTAAATTCAACTTTATTTTATAAGTGTTAAATTTTTACATAGTCAATCATAAATCGTAATTTAATTGCATGAATCTTTAGTATTTTCAGTATGACGGGCAGAAGTAGATCTATCGACGACATACGGAGTGAGCAGGGACGTAGCCCTGCTGCATCAGATCACATGAGCTTTGAGATGAAGAGTTCGGATCTTCACACATCGCACAGCCTTCGATCTCTCCAGCAGTCGGCGGTGATCCTGCATTGGTATTACTATCCAGCCGATCCGCACATACCTCCGAGAGTTCTTCCACCATCGGTCGCACCGTACTTCGACTTGATGCTCATGGGCTGTAAGTATATACTAATTAAAAATATATGTTTATATTTTTAAGTCAATTACTTATAAACATGCATTTTTTTAACAGATTTATTGAGCAGCATCATGTATCCAGCCACATTAGCACCGTATTTCAGAGGCGTGCAGATCCCAGTGGCTACGATTGGCGCCACATTTCTCCAGCCACGAGGGAGTTTTATTTTTTTTGAGTTTCAGGTAAACTTATTAAATACAATTTATTACTGATATAAAATTTCTTAATCTTAATAAATTCTGAAACTAACTATTTATTTTAATATAGAAAAAGTTTACGTGGGACCCTGCCAGCCATGATGCCATTAGGGCAGCATGGGAGGCTCTTACAGGACGCCGATACTCTGACATGCTTCATCGTTGGAGGTCATCGGGTTAGCGTCCTGCGCATGTGCCAGAAGGTATTTGGCACAAGTGGCAGCAAGCCTAGCAGTCCGATGGCTGGCGTAGGAGGTCCGCATCAGCCAGCACGAACCGCTGATCCGAGAAGGACGGTCCTGACACGGTCTCTCCCACCATACTTCGGGCTCCATTTCGATTCAGGAGCACAGACGCCGTATGGTAAGAAAACATAAATAATTTAATTATAATTTAATTATTTACAAATATTTGTATTAATATCAATTTTTTTATTGTTATAGTCTGAGCAGAAGGGCGGAGATCCTGGTGAGTTTCGTCTATTCAGGGCGACACATATTAGGAGGGACGATTCCTGGGTCGACACGCGATCACGGGAGGTTGCGGTAAGAAATTAGCTTTATGTAGTATCTGTTTAATTTCTAAAATTTTATTTCGAAAATTTATTAACTCATTTATTGTTGATTTTATAATTCAAAGACACGAGTCGAGGAGCTTCGCTCTCCACTGATGGGGAGATGCCCGTCGAACTCTCAGCAGAGGAGAGTCAGCGTGTGTTTGTGGAGGCTGTTGGTGCCCAGCCGCGAGACCACAGGGTCTATGGTCTGGGCACTATAGCTTTTCATATTTTCCCCATCAGGCCTCCAGCTCGCGATTTTTTGGTGATATTCCTATCGAGCGTTTAGACGACATTCGGAGATCTATTGCGGAGGAGGCTCGGCAGGACGTTCGCCAGAAGGTTCGGAAGGAGGTCGAGCACGAGTTCGAGCAATGCATGCAAGGCTGGGATCATGAGCTTGCAGACGTGCGAGATCAGATGCGTCATTTCCAGGATATAGTTAGCCGCTTGTCGCAGGGTCTCCAGCCTCCACGTGATCGCTCAGATTCTTGATGCATTTTTTTTCTTTTTATATGTTGTACATGAAAACTTCAAAATTTTAATATATTAATTTTTTTTAAAATTGAATGATTATTATTTGGATCAGTGAAGAATGTTTCGATCAATATTTAAATGTAACAAAATTGTATTAACCATTTTAATTTTTTATATTTTATTTTTTTAAAAAAATTTAATTAGCGATGCATTAGTGACTGAAATTGCATCGCTAATATTTTAAAATATATTATTAAATATTACGATGCAATGACCTGGCATTGCAATAATTAAAAAAAAATTTATTAGCGATGCATTAGCAACTCAAATTGCATCGCTATTATATATAAAATATTATTATTAAATATTGCGACGCAATGACCTGGCATCGCAATATTTTAAAAAATTTATTAGCGACTCGACTCAATTACATCGCTATTATATCTAAAATATTATTATTAAATATTGCGATGCTACTAAATGCTCGCAATATTGCGACGCAATTGAATGCGTTGCAATATTTAATAATAATTTTAAATATTAAAATTAGTTTTAAATTTAGCGACACATTTGGATGCGTCGCAATATTGCGATGCATTGTTGCGTCGCAGAGAGTCGCTGTGAAGCGACGCAATTGCGATAAATTGAGATTGCGACGAACATCTGAGTGACCGTCATTGCATCGCTATTGCGTCGCAATAGCATGTTTAGCGACGCATTTGGGCGTTGCAATATTTTTTTCCCCTTGTAGTGAAATGTAACTTTCTTTTCATGCCATGCATGAAATTTGAAACATTCCTTTTTAATGTGTCCAGACTTATTACCAAAGAAATAACTGTTTTTATCCTGATTTTGTTTCTTCTTTGCTGGACCCTTAGCAGCCTTATTCTTTATTTTCTTGCCTTTATCCCTGCCCTTGAAGTTATTATCATTAAGGACCGGCACTGAATTGAGGTTAGCAGAAATAGTAGCAACTTTAGCTGTAAAATAAAAGCAATACATAAATAACATGCTCATATAAATAATTAACACCAAATATCAATAAATTTAAATAATGGTAAACCCATCTCAAGATACCCAGTGCAACATTAATATCAAGTCTTTGGACAGTAATATTAACTGCTAGTGGTACTCTTATTGTAATGATCAAACACTAACAATAATGCATGTCAAATAATAAATCTATCTTTGGATCGACTTATTACTCACATGTAAATCCTTATAATCGTTACGTGTTTACCATCACACATATGTGTAGTTCGGCCAAGCATTAACCTTCCTTTGGGCCGATTAATACCCGCATGAAACATACACATACACAACATCCAACATCCTTGATGAACCATCCTTACAAGAGAGGTCACTTTGGTGATATCTTATTTCAATTAGTTCAATTTCGAACGATGGACAAATTTATTAGGCATAAAAATACCATTAATTTGAATTTGATTGAACCTCTTTAAAAAATAACGATATGTTATTTTATTGTTCCAACTCAATCTTTATAATAGAAAAATAATTTATCCTAATGGATAAAGCTTTACTTTATGGAACCAATTAAACCATACAGAAGGAGGTTGCTCATGCTCATAGAGTTAAAAATAATAATTTTTAATGAAAGCCCAAAAATATTGCATGGTCCAAAATTCATGCATTAATTATTCATAAATATTATCTCCTTCCATGCATTAAATACCATACATTAAATAAGATTCTAGCGGCATTATCTCAACGGAAATCCAAACATTATATCCAACGCCCAAGGAATTCCATGTGGTTTTTTTTAGTTCCTTACAAAAGGGCCCGGAATTCTAATATTGCGATTCCACGATTACAGAAAAAAATGGAACTCCACTCTAACGACCAATTCCAAACGATTTTCTCCAGATTTTCTTTATCCCATGGTTTGAGATATCCAACCACCAGATTTTCAGAAAGATTTTCTAGGTTTCCATCTAGATTTCCATCCGATTTTTTTCAACAAAAGTGGAAATAGATTAGCATGTCGGTTTTATTTATACGAAACATGGAGCTGAATAAATTTCTGAATTCACGCCATGCCATTAACGTCTTTGATGAAATCTTTCTTTCACATGATCACGTTGGAGGACATCTTCCTCACGTGTTGACCGAAACCGACGAAAGTCATTTCATACTTATCCCATGATTTCCATCGAAAATACATTCTTTTATTTAAAATAAATTAAATATAGATTTAACTTTATCCATAATTAAGCTTTATCCTATCAGATAAAAAAAAAACTTTATCTCCGGATTGTGAGACTAGTTTCATGATGCAGTGAATATCTTTCACTCTTAACATCAAAATTCATAATTATTTTGATGCACTATAACTTTATTTAAAAAATCTAAAATTACAGATATTTAAAAAACATCATTGGCATCAAAATAAAATTTACTGTAAACTAATGGATGTTTGTCTTATGGTTGCTGAATAAAACCAAAGAAGTCATATGCACAAATACGAATATCAATGCATATAACCAAAAAATTTTCTCAACGATTCAACATGAATAGGGCTTTGATACCAATTGTTGGAAATAAGATCCAAACCTTTTGGTGAAGACCATCACCATGAAGCCCAAGAATCATTCATGTTTAATCATCAAGAATCCATAATCGATAAACGGAAGCGTACCTGAATTCATATTACTTGATTGCTCTCCAGAGTCCTACGGTTGGCCTTCCAAATCAACACGTACTCTCAGAGAGCCCTTTAGAATTTTCTCTAGGCTATTCTTTCTGATGATGGGATTCAGATAAGAAGGTCGTACGTGCGATCCAGGGACCATAACCGCTATATATAGATAATTTCATCATTATTTTTGGTATTTCTATTTTAGCCCATCATAAAAATAGAAATAACCCGTCTCTACACATTAAAGGGCCACACTAATTAGATACATCCCAAATAACTGAAACCTCAGCTTTTAATTGGGCTTAACCTTATTTGACAGTCCGTAACACATAATTATTTCACATATAAGCCCAATGTTGGATTAAAAAATCCAACAAGGCGCTGGTGATGCTTCCAACTGTTAATGCCAGCGAAGATGGTGAGGTCACAATTTCACCAGATCTCACAACCTCTGGCCAAAAGACTCCCCAGTTGAGGGAGTTCCAGATCTTGCCAGAGCCTCCCGGTGATAGCAGAGCAACACCGGGTCAAATGGGATGCTCGGCAAGCACACATATGGTGGATGAAGTTTGGGAATAGGGCTCGCCACTCGCAGCAGAAAAAGAAAAAGAAGATGGAGGAGAGAGAGGACAGAGAGAAGAGGAGAATGGAATTGGGCTTTCCTAGGATGGGTTCACCTATAGTCTTTGTGCACAAAAGATCGGTGCACAAAGCATCCACTGGGCACATGCATTGATCGTGTTAGAAAAATAATTTTTTATCTTTGCTAAAACTACTTCGTAGAAATTACTAAATAATTTAATTCTAAAAATTTAAATGCATAAAAAAATTAAAATTAAAATAAGTTGAGAATCAAATCTGGATCGAGATGTGTTAAACACTGCCCTAAGGAACAGCTTTCGCTCCTTCGTCCAGATTGTTGGAGATCTATCCCTAAAGTACAACGATCCGGCTCGATCCAACCTCCCACTACGAGCACAATCGCATGGAGGTGCAACCCAATGATTCCTTCAAATGCTCAAGAAAAGATCAACAGTAACAATAAAAATAATATAATAAAAGAAAAAGAATTCTCTGATTAATTCATCCTTCAATCTCAAGCATATTTATAGGCTTAGTCCATAAAAGCTTCAACGGCTCGGTCCATAATGGCCTTAAAGGCCTGATAGTCATTAGCCCCAAATAACGTCAGAAACGGCTTACAAAATGAATTGTTTGGATTGTTCTGGATGTTGATGAACGTTGGCCCTTGCAACGTTCACGCAATGCTCCCATTGCATAACTCGCATGAGCGGAACGCTCGCGTGAGTCAGTGAATGTCCACGAGCGTTTCGCTCGCTGGCGTTCCTTTTTTTTATTCAAACTTTTTTCAACATCCGCCAAAAAAATTTTAAATAAAAAAATTAACTTAATATAACATAAATTTTAGGGTATCTTATACTGCGCAATGGGTGAGGTGTTCTGTAGACTTAAACCCCACTTAGAGTTGATTGTATACATCTGAAGGAACCATAGTGGATTAAACCTTGAACTAGATCATTGACTCAAACTTTTACTAATCACACACACAGTATGGATTAATTGGGTTTAAGCGGTCAGCGCATATTAAAGGCCTTGCGCTTCGTACCTTGATTTTTCATGAGAATTCTTTAAGGTTAGCTCAAACCTTTAGTCATGACCTAATATAACGGTTCTCATATAGGTGAATCCTTCAAAAGTATTTGTGACAATACCCTAAAGATAACCTACCTCGAATCCATTAAGAGTATGACTCAACCTTACAAAAATTACTTTATCACTTTATAAGAGCACTCATTTCAAAATTTGTCCTCTTATACGATCACTCAATCAACTTCGTTTCTACCACATTGAACCTCTTTCATACAATCTTCAATCACAGAGGTTGGGTATCCACTGCTAGTGACCAAATAATGGGCTTAAGCCCCATCCCTCTCGATGAATCTAGGACTTACTCCTAGATAACTCCTTGGTTAATTGATCTGCCAAATTATTTTTAGACTTGACAAAATTCAAGGAAATACCATAATATATAGCACCAAATCATTGTCTCATTGGTTGTGTGCCAATGCAGGCCATGAATTGGCATGTCTAAGCTCGGCATGCCACAATACATAATATACCAGTGCCAGATTAGCATGAGATTCTTATCCGCAGCAAAATCTTTTGTAAGTATACATTACAAAAATCTAACATTATGTCTTATACATGGATAGGAAGAGAAGGCCCAAATGACCCCTTTAAAATAACAACAAAATACATAAATAGATATTGAAAATTACCATTGGGTTAAATTTTTTGTGTGCTACGATTCGGTGTTTGATAGCACAAAATATGACTTTTTTAATAATTTCTAATTAGAAAATTAAGTTCACAGTACTACTAGTTGACTCTAACAAGTAGAACATGAATTCCTTCCTAAAGTGGATCCCCATAATTTACAACCAGTGAACAGGAATAAAAAATACATTCTCTTCAATGCAAAATATGCAGATGCCAATTGCTAAAAACAGATCATAACACAGAATTGCTTCAAATATAAATTTGAAGAAAATATGCACAAGAAGAAGTCTCTCTAAAACCATGGCATAAATAATAGACTTAACTAAAAACTTAGCATTAGTTGAAGAATATTGATAATATTAAATATTATAGAATATTATAAATCTATCTATTGCATATAAGAACCATAAGAAGAACATCAATAATATTAAGTATTGAAGAATGAATATACCCGTCGTATATATATAACTATAGACACATTCGAAATTCATACTCGTCGCTATAATATATTTACCAACCTCCACCGCCAAAGCTAAAGAAAATATATTTGATCAGGTTTCGTTTCGTGCTCACCTTCCTCGAGAAAAGCTCAACGAAACTTATGCCAGCCCACAAACCTCATACCATTCTTTATTCATTCGTCGCTGACGTGGACGCGTGCAAGACACCGATAATGTTTACGACAACTACCGCAAACATACAAATTGCACCGCTTACTTTTTTTAAGATTAAAAAATTCTTAATAAAGTGCCTTCCTAAGTATATTTCAATCAAATCAATAAAATAAATAAAACTAAATAGGCATGAGATTAATAGAGATAAAGTATAAAATACACACGACACATTCTAAAAGAAGAAATAAAACATTAGAAATCATAGCATCCATGGAACCAATGAATTAGTTAATATTTAAACAATAATTTATAATTATGCTACACAAAAGAATAATATTCTTTTCATGTTAAGCAGTTCCCTTTACAGAAAATATGGACTGATTCAAAAGTAATTTTTTTTACCACAATGAAAAAACTTAACAATTTATAGAAAAAAGGGCGAAAACTGATCATTAGCTATTAGAAAAATAATTTTTTAGCTTTGCTAAAACTACTTCATAGAAATTTCTAAATAATTTAATTCTAAAAATTTAAATGCATAAAAAAATTAAAATCAAAATAAGTTGAGAATCAAGCCTGGATCGATACGTGTTAGACACTGCTCTAAGGATCAGTTTCCATCCCTTCGCGTAGGTTATTGGCGATCTGTCCCCAAGGTACAATGACCTGACTCAATCCGAACCTTCCACCATGAGCACGATCGCATGGAGGTGCAATCCAATAATTCCTTCAAATGCCCAAGAAAAGATTAACAGTAACAATAAAAATAATATAATAAAAGAAAACGAATTCTCTCATTGATTCATCTCTCAATCTGAATCCTTAAGCCTATTTATAGGCTTAGCCCATAAAATATTCAACGGCTTGGCCCATAAGGCCTTAAAGGCTTGATAGCCGTTAGCTTGATAGCCGTTAGCCCCAAATAACGTCAGAAACGACTTACAAAATGAATTGTTTGGACCGTTTCTAGATGTTGATGAACGTTGGCCCTTGCAACGTTTACTCAACGCTCCCATTGCATCACTCACGTGAGCGGGTGAACGTCCGTGAGTGTTTCACTCACGGGCGTTCCTTTTTTTTTATTCAAACTTTTTTCAACAGATCATGCATTATGCACGTTATGGCCCATTGAGTCACAACACATATTGCATGTGCGTTCATATAAAACGCATAATTTATGCATGACTTTCGGTGCACAAAACATTTTCTTAAAGTTGAGGGATTCCATCCAAGGTTATCAATTTCGTTTCGGATTATGTTTTGGTTTAGCTTACGAAACGAAATATTTGGTATCGAACCGTTTCGGTGCTTCGTTTTGGAATATATATATAATAAAAATTTTATTCATAATTCATATTCTTTATAAATAATAATAACAACATAAAAATAAAGAGTTTAAGTTTTTAAGAGTTTGAAGATATGAAGACCGTACGCCGGTGCGCTACTGAAGCAGCAGGAGTCCTAAAGGCCAGGGCTATCAGAATCAAGAGCTCTCTAATGGAAGGTAAACTCGGCGGCTAAGGAGAAAGTTGTCCTGACTATCATGTGAGAAGGAGCAGCCTCATCAGTGAACATGATCCGATTCCGGGATAACCAAACTTGATAAGCTATATAAGCCCACATGGAACCCCGCTGATAGGTGCCCCTCCCCATATTCTGTCTAATGAGGCTCAGGAAAGAGATACACTGGGAATCAGCACCTAGAGCCCGAGCGGTCACCAAATAGCCTCTAAATCTGTCTCGCTCTAGTACAAGTGAAGGTAGCATGATCAGCCATCTCCTCCTTCAAACCACATAATGGACACGTTATACTCAAACCTCTCCTAAAGAGCAGGGAGCAGATAGAAGAATGTTCCATGCTAGCTTCCAAATAAATAGCTGCACCCTAGGGTGAATGGGAAGATGCTAAATCCATGCCAAGTCCATCAATAGATAAGGCTGAAGCCTGTAGATCTTCAGGAGGTCCTTAATAGAAGCACGAGACAAAGAAGATCTCCTCCACACCCTAATGTCTGAAGTGGGACCCGGAATAAGGGGAATAGATAGGATGCGCCGGTAGAGCTCATCCTAAAAAAACTGAAAATCACAGAGGAAGACCAGGCAGTATGATCCTAGAAAATTAACTCAGTGACTCGCATTCCAAAAGGAATGTCCGTGCAGACAAAGGTCGACCATCAAGACAGGGGAAGGTTTGCAATCCACATATCCTGAACAATATCTACATAGGCTTCATCACCAATCATCCATGAGATGCTGTTCAGAATAGCCGGAGCGTGCCAGCAGACCTCTTTTCAAAAATAGGAGTGCCCACGAGTAGACTGAGGAGTGAAAGAATCCCAGCCATCATATTTGGCACGCATGAAGGAGCTCCACAAGCAATGCGGATCAAGCAAGAATCGCATGGCATGCCTGGTAATCAAAGCCTCCCTCCTAACAGTCAGGGACTAAATCCCAAGCCCGTCCTCAATAATCGGCAGACAAATAGTATCCCAAGCCAGAAGGTGAATACCATGCTCATCCCGCATCGAGGCCCAGAGGAAGTCCCAGAAATATCTCTCAATCTTCCTCAAACAAGTTAATGGGATAGTAGCATTCGATAAGAGACATAGAAGAAGAATAGAGAGCACCGAGCATAAGAGAGTAATCCTCGCCATCATAGATAGTCCAGTAACCTGCCACCCATCCAGGCGATCACGGACCTGCCTCTCTAGGTCACTGAAGTTAGAACTCCGTGGTTGTCTTCCGGTGATAGGTATCCTAAGATAGGATAGCTGATCAGCCTGAACAGAAATATCCATGATTTGCAAGATAGACTCCCTTAATGAAGGAGTCATTTTCGGACTGAAACAAATCATGGATTTACTCTGATTGACTCTCTGACCAGAAGCTCGACAATAAGACTGCAAAATGAATGCAAAAGTGGTAGCATTATGGATAGAAGCCTTGCCCAATAGAATGCAGTCATCAGCAAGTAGAAGATGGGAAAGAGAGAGCCCATGGGGACCCACGGTGTAGGGGAGCAGAGAAGAGCCACGATGAGCCTGAGATAAAGCATCAGCAGAGAGGATGAACAGGAATGGAAAAAGAGGACATTCCTGCCACAGGACGACCTTAGAATGAAAATAATCAGTCTGACTGCCATTAATAAGAAGAAAAAAGGATGGTTAGTAAACACAGGCCATAACCCAGTTAACAAAAAGCTCCTCAAATCCAAACTCCTGGAGAGTATGGCATAGAAAAGCCCAACTCAATCTATCATAAGCTCTCTTCATATCAAGCTTGACAGCCATGAGACACTGGCGACCAAAGACCTCTCTGAAGGTCATGCAAGAACTTCTGAGCTAACAAGGTGTTATTAGTGATACTACGCCCTTTGAGAAAAGCCCCTGCTCCGGAGAGATGAGGCAAGGGATCACCGATTGCATTCGGAAGACCAAGCTTATATAAGGTGATGCAGAGACTGATAGGCCGGTAGTGCTGAAAAAGGAGGCATCAGTGCATTTAGGAACCAGGGTGATCAGGGTCTGATTCCAGTCAGAGGGCATAGCTTTAGTTTGAAAAACAGATTAGATAGCCTGCACAACATCCTAGCCCAAAATATCCCAATAATGGCAAAAGGAAAAAGATGGGTACCCATCAGGTCCAGGAGCCTTATCAATACCAAGATCCCATAAAGCCATCCGAATATCCTCCATCAAATCGGCTTGGTAAGGATAGTATTATCCTCATCAGTGACTTTATTGGAGGATAAGATAGGAAAAACAAGGAGCCCCTCACCAGAATTCTCGATCCATCTAGACTGAAAGAAATGAAAAAGCTGATCCCTGATAACCTAGATATCCTTCTGAAAGTGGCCATCCTCATCAGCTAAGCGCCTGATTCGGTTAGCCGCTCAGTGTTTTAAAGTAACATGATGAAAGAATCTAGTATTGCAATCCCTCTCATTAAACCACTAAATCCGAGACCGTTGCCTCCAATAAATCTTCCGCTGCATCAAAAGAGAGTGGTGAATAGCCAAGCTGTATCTGATGGTCCAAAGGTCAGAATCAGTAAGGAATCCATCCTGATCCTCTTTGGTATACAGTGAAGAAATAATAGACTCAGCCTGCTCAACTTGCCTCATAATGTCCCCCACCTTACTTCTATTCCATCTAGAGAGTCTACGTCTAGCAAGGAGTCGCCTAGATAATCTATAGGTAACACTCCCTCTGACAAGTAATCGCCACACCTGAGCAATGATGATCCTTGCAGAAGAATAAAATGTCCAAAACTTCTCAAATCTGAACTGCCTACCCTGCTGAAAAGACACATCAATAGAAATAAGAATAGAACAGTGATCAGAAGCAATTCTGGACAAATGAGTGACCGTAGCAGAAGGGAAGAGCTGGAGCCAATTAGAAGACCCCATGGCCCTATCTAGTCTTTCCTAAACTCTAGCAAACCAAGGCGATTGTTGCACCATGTGAATTGGGAACCGATAAACCCCAAATCCAAGAGACCAACCAATGAAATGAAGGACCTAAACTCAATTATACCCAGGGATCCAGCAATCTGCCTACCCTCTTATTTCTCATTTGCCCCGCAATACAGTTGAAGTCACCTGCAATGAGGGAGGAAAAACCCTGGGCAAGAAGTGAAAGCAGCTCATCCCATAGCACACAACGCATCCTAAAGTCGGTGCATGCATAAACACCCAAGAGGAACCAAGGCCCATAGGTCCCCTCAGAGATAACAAGGGCCACTTGCTGACCATAGCAGTGAAAGGCATCAACTCTGATATTATCATTTCTTCACCGCACCAAATGCCTTTAGAAAGACCAACTGAATCAACAGCATAAGATGCCCAATATCTGAAAATTTGTCTCCGCAAGCAAGCCAGACTATCTCCGAACAAGCGGGTTTCCAACAGGACACAGATGTCAAAACCATGAAGCTACACCATGTTGGCCCAGATGACAACCCAAGAGGGGGGGGGCTGAATTGGGTTCTTTAAAAATTTAGCCTTTTAAAATAGTTTGCTTAAGAAGAATGAAAGCAAATGCAATGTAAATACTAAGTGCAGTGAATAAAACAGAGATAGAGATAGAGTCAATGTAAGCACGGCAAACACCAAGATTTTATAGTGGTTCGGTGTATCCAACACCTACGTCCACTCTCAAGATTCACTTGGGTCCACACTATAATCTTCCTTGATTACAGCCGAGTTGTTTTACAAGCTCACAACTCAAACTTGTTGTTTTCCGGGATCACAACGAACCCAGCTGGTTTTCCGGGTCACCAGCACAAAAACCCTAACACAAGCTATACCAAGCTTGTACCGAGGTAAGACTACCTCCACTAGTTCAATCCTCCAGATTGAACTAGACATAAATAATAAAAATATTGTTTTCAATTACACAGCTCCTCAATGAGCAGATAATCAAATAAAAGAACAAAGTTTAGAAAAGCCTGATTTGTAGTTGGTTGGCTTTTGAGCTTTTCTTCTTTTCTTCTTTCCTCAACTCCTTTGAAGTGTAGAATCGGGCCTCAGCTCGGATTCTTCACGGACTGAACGTTGGAGTTGATTTGAGCTTTTTCTTCCTTTCTTTGAATATTGAAAATCTCTTGAGTTGCTCTTGAATAGCTCTTGGATTTTCTTCTAAAGCTTTTTGGATTGATGAACTTGAGCACAGACGAAGCTTCCTTTGATTTCACACTTTTTCTTTCACTCTATTTTTGAATCTCAGATTTTTTCAAATGATGCTCTATTTTTTGATTTTTTCTTTTTCTCTCTTGATGTGTATATCTCTCTATTTGTATCTCTTTGATTTGAAAACGACTTCTCTATTTATAGATTCTGCAAAAATATAGCCGTTAGAAACAAAGAAATATAGCCGTTAAAGAAAATTCTTACCGTTGGCGCTGAGTTGGCATTCAGAAAAATCATGCCCAGATTTTTGGAGTCGACTCCTGCTTTCCGCGAGTCGGCTCGAAGACGCGATACCAAAAATAGAAATATTCAGAAAGTTAAAGGGTCGACTCATCGAAAATAAGGTGTCGACTCCTGACAGTCAGGGGTCGACTCATGAAAGGCAAGGGGTTGACTCGCGAAGTGCTCAGAAAAATACTCCTCTGGTGTCTGAGCGGAGTCGACTCACACAGTCATGGAGTCGGCTCGACAGAATCGGGGGTTGACTCTTGAAATCACAGGGGTCGACTCGTGAAAATAAGGAAACTCTGTATACTGAGTGGAGTCGACTCTGAAACTCTAGAGTCGGCTCCGGAACGTATCAAAAATCAGAGAATTTCTGATTGACTTGAAATTCGTTCCAAATTCATTTTAAATCAATTTTTTGACTTGAATATAATAAAATTATTGTTAGGAATCAATTCAAGAAATGTTCCAAAACTCATTGATTGAAATATGAAGTATAAAAATTTCTTTTTGAAAGCTTAAATATGGAGCTTGAAGCTACTTTCAAATTGATTAAAGGTCATACTTAACATACTCATTTATTGTTCTAAATAAATTCATTGCTCATGTAAATAAATTCATTGCATCTTTTAATATGCTCATGGCTTTGGTAATCATCAAAATCAATAAGATTGGGGCAACACTTTCTCAACAATCTCCCCAACAATCTCCCCCTTTTTGATGATGACAAAAACATTGAGAATATGCAAGATTGATTAAAGAATTATTTTATTTTCATAGTTAGGCTTAGGCTCCCCCTGAATGAGGTAGCTCCCCCTATGAAACTCAAATAATATCTCATTCATTCAATTATTTATCTCATTCATTCAATCATTTTAATATCATTCGATTAATTAATTTCTCCCCTATGCATATATAGTTATAAAACTCTCCCCCTTTTTTGTTATCAACAAAAAGGTAGAGATGCATCAAGCAGAATCATTCATTCAAGATATGTTTTAACAAAATCTGAGATTCATTGATAATAGGAGAAGTACATTTAAACTTAGATTACATTGATCATTCAAAACATAACTAGATTTTTCATTACATCAATGTATCAAAATGTAAAACATAAAGTGAACTTCATTACATTGTAAAGACTAAGCATCTAATACATCAAAAGTGAGTCCTTACAATCCTAGTTAAGTGATCTATAATATTTTTCATTCCGTCTGTTTGAATCTTAACATAATCCTTCAGTCTTTCATCTACAAAAGTGCAAGCAGTTAATATTTTGTCTTGGAGTTCAGCATTGCATTTTGCATAGGTTTCACCATCTCCACAGACGTCTTTAAGTTCTTCAAAGATATTCTTTAGGTCTCCACTTAAAGACTCAGATGAAGTGCTAAGAGTTGTTTCAATCTTGATGATCCGATCATCTAAAGAGTAAAGAGTTTCTTTAAGATTCATAAATTTGTTGTCAAACTCTGATTTCAATTTATCTACCTGATCATCAAGAAGACCTTTAAGCTGCCTCAACTGAAATTCTGAGAAACGATAGACGAAGATGATGTCTGATCAACCAACGGAGCAGGGGAAGGGACTGGAGCAGGAACAGAGAGCTCGGAGGTACAGGCGAAGAATGTCTGACTGACGGTCCCGGTGCCTCAATGTCCGGGCTCTATCTTCCATCATACCTTTCCTTTCCCATCTGCCATTTTCTTACAAAACCCATTCTATGTATAGTGGCCAAACTATAGTAATCGGTATGTCTTAATTCCTCATTGGCTCACTATCTGATATGATTATCCCTTGGCTTTGAAATATTTTAGTAAGAATCATGCCGTAGGGTAAACTGGATTTTCTCTTGCTTCCACAATCAGCAATGTACCATAATATCATGCTCAGAAGATTAATGGGTTTAGCAGTTACTATTGCATCCATTACAAAAATATCTCTTTCAGAAACATAGTCAAATCTCCCAATCTTGGGAATAGGATTCTACTACAAATATTGTGGAGAAGTCTCAATTCTAAGGACAATTGATTAGCAAAGACTCTTCAAAACCAACAATCTCCCTGTTAAGCAGTCTAGATAGAGCTGGGCTTCTATCTTCAGAAGAAAAAGTAGATGACCTGACACTGGAAGATCCAACAACCTTGAAAGCAAATCCACTGTCACTGAAATTCTATTTCCTCTAATGAAGCTTACAAGTCCATTGTCTCCTCTAGATAGATTCTTGTAAAATTCTTTGACTAGGGCTGGGTAGGTAGGACAATCTAAAGAACAAATCTTCTCCCAACCCATCTCAATCAACTGCCTCCCCACAAGAAATCCTTCGGCCTCAAATAATTCAAAATCGACTTTCCTCCCGGTTGTTATTACTCTATCGGCAAGTCGATCTACCTGTGATGGAGCCGTAGAGGGAGAAGCACTAGGAGTCGAAGAAGATGAGGTTGAATCCAAGCTCGGTGAAGGTTCACGAATAGGACGCCTCACAGTCTTCCTCACCGCCTTCTTCCTTTTTACTCCGGCCGCACCAAGGTTAGATCCACGGGTTTTAGGGGCCATTTGATCTATTGGAAGGGTTAATCAGGGATTTCTGAGGATTTGGTAGGTTAGGAAAAATTTTGGAGAGAGTATTTGAAGGATTTGAAATGATAGAAATGAACGGCGAGTCGACTCTGCCCTAGATAAATCGACCTGGGACCACTTCGAGTCGGCTCCCGCAAAGCGAGGGGTCGACTCCGGGTAGTCACAGAAATCTATCCCGAAGTGGAGTCGACTCGCGCAGAGAAGGGGTCGACTCTAGAGTTTCAGTAGAAACATGGAGTCGACTCCGATACTCACCGAGTCGGCTCCGAGACCATTTCAGAGCAAAAAACATAAAGTTTCAGATAATCTGAAATGTGTCCGAATAATGATCTTAAAAATTGATAAAATAATCATTGGATTTTAATAGATCAATTAGATATGAATTCTAGATAAGATTTCCTTAAAGATCAAGGATTTGAAAGAATTTTAGATAAAATTTCCTTAGGGGTTTCAAATTCATTCTAATGGATCACAAATCCCTAACTCTCCTCTAAGATAACAGAATCTTTCTTCACTTAGGGTTTTGTAAATATATCAGCTAATTGATCTTCAGTATTCACATAATCAAGATAAATTTCATTATTGGCAATGTTCTCTTATAAAATGATATCTAATTTCAATATGTTTTGTTCTAGAATGTTGAATTGGATTTTTTGTTAGATTAATTGCACTTGTATTATCACATCTTATAGGTCTTATCAAGTGTGATACCATAGTCTTCAAGTTGTCGCTTAATCCATAGGATTTGAGCACAGCAACTTCCAGCTGCAACATATTCAGCTTCAGTAGTTGATAATGCAACTGAATTTTGCTTTTTGCTAAACCATGAGATTAAGTTACTTCCTAAGAATTGGCATGCACCACTTGTGCTTTTTCTATCTAACTTACATCCAGCATAATCAGAATCAGTATATGCAATTAAGTTCAATGTTGAGTCTCTAGAATACCATAAACCTACATTTTTTGTTCCACTTAAGTATCTTAGTATTCTTTTAACAGCAATTAAATGTGATTCTTTAGGTTCAGACTGAAATCTAGCACATAAGCAAACAGCAAACATTATGTCTGGTCTACTTGCAGTTAAGTAAAGTAGGGATCCGATTATACCTCGATAATATTTTTGATCAACCTTCTTACCTTCTTCATCTTTGTCCAGCTTGCATGAAGGACTCATTGGTGTTCCGAGGGGTTTGATTGATTCCATACCAAACTTCTTTAGAATTTCTTTGTGTACTTTGTTTGGTTGATAAAGATTCCCTCCTTGCTTTGTTTGATTTGGAGTCCAAGGAAGAATTGAGTTCTCCCATCATGCTCATTTCAAACTCACCCTGCATCAACTTAGCGAATTCTTGACATAGAAGATTGTTAGTAGCACCAAAAATGATATCATCAACATATATTTGAACTACTAATAAATCTTTACCTTTTCTTTTCAAAAATAATGTTTTATCAACATTTCCTCTTATAAAATCATTTTTAATTAAGAATTTACTTAATCTATCATACCAAGCTCTAGGTGCTTGTTTCAAACCATATAAAGCTTTGTGCAATTTAAAAACGTGATTTGAAAATTCATGATCTTCAAAACCTGGTGGTTGTTCTACATATACTTCTTCATTTATAAATCCATTTAGAAAAGCACTTTTTACATCCATTTGAAATAAGTTAAAATTCATGTGACATGCAAATGCAAGTAATAGTCTAATGGCTTCTAATCTAGCTACTGGTGCAAAGGTTTCATCAAAATCAATACCTTCTTCTTGATTATATCCTTTTGCAACTAATCTAGCTTTGTTTCTAATTACTATGCATTTTCATCTAGTTTATTTCTAAATATCCATTTTGATCCTATAACAGAATGATTTTTAGGTCTTTCTACTAATGTCCATACATTATTTCTAGTGAATTGATTTAATTCTTCTTGCATTGCTAACATCCAATTATTATCTTTTTCAGCTTCTTCAATAGTTTTAGGTTCAATTTGTGATACAAATGCAAGATGATTACTAATATTTCTCATAGATGATCTAGTTCTTATTCCTTGAGATGGATCACCTATAATCAATTCCTTAGGGTGACTATAAGCATATCTCCAATCCCTAGGAAGATCCATATCATTATGATTAGTGTTAGTATCATCATCCTTAGGTAAATCATTATCTTTAGCGTCTTGCTCATGATCTGAAGATACATCAATATTTAATTTTTCAAGATCTTTCTCAATTATGTTTGTATCTTCTTCATCATCAAATTTTTCGGAACGAGTTGCTAAAGATTCATCAAAAACTATATGAATGATTCTTCAACAACTAAGGTTTTCTTGTTAAATACTCTATATGCCTTACTAGTTATTGAATATCCTAAGAATATTCTTCATCAGATTTAGCATCAAATTTGCCTAAATTATTTTTACCATTATTGTGAACAAAACATTTACAACCAAATGCATGAAAATATTTAATGTTGGGTTTTCTATCATGCCATAATTCATAAGGTGTTTTCTTTAAAATAGGTCTTATTAAAGCTCTATTTAGGATGTAACATGCTGTGTTAATAGCTTCCGCCCAAAAGTATTTCGGGAGTTTACTTTCACATAGCATGGTACGGGCCATGTCTTCTAGAGTCCTATTTTTCCTTTCAACTACTCCATTTTGTTGAGGGGTTCTTGGTGCAGAAAAATTATGATTAATACCATTTTCATTGCAAAAACTTTCAAATAAATGATTTTCAAATTCAGTTCCATGATCACTTCTTAGAGACACTATGGTAGTGTTTTTCTCATTTGTGACTTTCTTGAAGAATTTCAGGAATATCGAGAAAGTCTCATCTTTGTGAGCTAAAAACATTACCCAAGTGAATCTAGAGTAATCATCTACAATCACAAGACCATATTTCTTTCCTCCTAGACTTGTGGTTCTAGTTGGTCCAAAAGGTCCATGTGAAGTAGCTCTAATGGCCTAGAAGTTGAAACAACATTTTTAGATTTAAAAGAACTTCTCGTTTGTTTTCCAAACTGACATGCATCACATATTTTGTTATTTTCAAAATCTATTTTAGGTAGACCTTTTACTAAATCCATTCTAATTAGTTTTGAAATCAGGTGTGTGCTTGCGTGACCTAATCTTCGATGCCACAACCAACCAATCTCATTCATATTAGCATTATTAGCAACTAAGCAATGATTATTAGTAGACAAATTGTCTAAGTCAATCAAGTATACATTGCCATTTCTATTTCCAATAAAACAATGCTATTATCAATGGTATTAGCTACTGTGCATATAGAAGATTCAAATGATACTTTAAAACCTTTGTCACATAATTGGCTTATACTAATTAAGTTATGCTTTAAACCATCAACATAAAGTACATTTTCAATATATGTGGAGGGAGTTATTTGAATGTTACCAAACCCCAAGATTTGGCCTTTGCCATTGTCGCCAAATGTAACAACTCCTCCTTTCTTTTCTTCAAGGGTGATGAATTCTTCTTTGTCACCCGTCATATGTCTTGAGCAGCCACTATCAAGATACCACTTTTCTTTGATCTCTTGGCCACAAGACATTCCTGCAATGAAATCAAACTTTATGTTTAGGTACCCAAGCTTTCTTGGGTCCTTCATGGTTAGTAGCAACAAATATTGTTCCTTTCGGAACCCATATTTTCTTTCCTTTAATATTCAAGTTTTTATTAGGTTTTAGAATTTTACATTCATAAGATTTATGTCCTTTTTGATTACATTTAAAGCATGTAAAATTACTTTGGCCAGCACGCACAAAAATATTTTTCAGTGATTTTTGTTTTCTTAAAGTGTTATACCCTAATCCGGCTTTGTCAAAAACTACTTTTTGACTATTTAATAACATGTCCAATTTAGCTGAGCTTAAGGTAAACTTATCAACTATGTTCTATGTTTTTCAACCTCTTTCCTTAGTTTATCATTTTCATTGGAAATTAATTCTTTTTCTTTTATCAAAATTTTATTTTCAGATTTAAGTTTCTTAACTTCATTATTAAGATCTTCCTTTTCTTTAATGAAAGTTGAATTTTCATTTTTCAAAAACTTGTATTTCTTTTTCAAAACCTTGAAATCGCCGACAAGTTCATTAAAAGCATCAAATAATTCATCAAATGCAAATTCATCGCAAGGGTTATCGGAACTTACCTCATCATTGTCGTCCGCCATAAAACATACATTTGCGACTTCTTTGTTCTTCTTCTTCGGAAGAAGATTCTTCGCTATCACTCCAAGTCGCCACATAAGCCTTCTTTTTCTTTTTGTAGGCTTTCTTCAATTTAGGACATTCATTCCTAAAGTGCCCGGTTTATTACACTCATAGCAAGTCAAGGGGTCTTCTCTTTTTCTTTGTCCTTGTCCTTGTTCTTATCCTTTTCTCCTTCCCACTTTGCTCCAAATTTCTTCTTGTGGAAGGTTTCTTTCTCCTCATGAATCTTTTAAACTTTTTAGCTAAGAGAGCAGTCTCTTCATCATCATCATCATCATCGCTGCTGCTCTCTTCTTTTGCAGCTTTGAGGGCAATCACTTTCTTTTCTCTTTGTGTCCTCCTCTACGTGCTGCTTCATTGTCAGCTCATGGGTCATAAGTGATCCTAGAAGCTCCTCTAAGGGTAGAGTGTTGAGGTCCTTTGCTTCTTGGATTGCTGTCATTTTTGCTTCCCATGATCTTGGTAGTGACCTAAGAATTTTTCGAACAAGTTCTGAGTTAGTATATGTCTTACCAAGACTTTTTAAACCATTTACAATATCTAAATCTAGTACATGCATGCAATGGTTTCAGATTGTTCCATGCTAAACAACTCATATTTATGAACAAGAATATTAATTTTAGATTCTTTTACTTGGTTGGTACCCTCATGGGTAACCTCTAATCTATCCCAAATCTCCTTTGCGGAATTACATGTGGAGATTCTATTGAATTCATTTGCATAAAGAGCAATATAAAACATTCATGGCTTTAGCGTTAAGCTGTGCCATCTTCCTATCATTATCATTCCAGTCCCTTTCGGGCTTAGGAACAATAGTGCCATCAATAACATGTGTGGGTGTACTAGGTCCATTAATTATAACACCCCATAATTCATAATCAGAAGCTTGAATGAATATCCTCATTCTTGCTTTCCAATAAGAATAATTTGAACCATTAAACAAGGAGGTCTATTCGTAGAATGACCTTCAGCAAATGATCCAACTTGAGTTGCCATTTGGATCTTTAGCTCTTGATCGTGTGATCAAAATCTAATGAGCACTTGCTCTGATACCAATTGTTGGCCCAGATGACAACCCAAGAGGGGGGGGTGAATTGGGTTCTTTAAAAATTTAGCCTTTTTAAGTATTGTTTAAGAAGAATGAAAGCAAATGCAATGTAAATACTAAGTGCAGTGAATAAAACAGAGATAGAGATAGAGTCAATGTAAACACGGCAAACACAAAGATTTTATAGTGGTTCGGTGTATCCAACACCTACGTCCACTCCCAAGATTCACTTGGGTCCACACTATAATCTTCCTTGATTACAGCCGAGTTGTTTTACAAGCTCACAACTCAAACTTGTTGTTTTCCCGGGATCACAACGAACCCAGCTGGTTTTCGGGCGGGCTCACCAGCACAAAAACCCTAACACAAGCTATACCAAGCTTGTACCGAGGTAAGACTACCTCCACTAGTTCAATCCCCCAGATTGAACTAGACACAAATAATAGAAATATTATTTTTCAATTACACAGCTCCTCAATGAGCAGATAATCAAATAAAAAATAAAGTTTAGAAAAGCCTGATTTGTAGTTGGTTGGCTTTTGAGCTTTTCTTCTTTTCTTCTTTTCCTCAACTCCTTTGAAGTGTAGAATCGGGCCTCAGCTCGGATTCTTCACGGACTGAACGTTGGAGTTGATTTGAGCTTTTTCTTCTTTTCTTTGAATATTGAAAATCTCTTGAGTTGCTCTTGAATAGCTCTTGGATTTTTTCTGAAGCTTTTTGGATTGATGAACTTGAGCACAGACGAAGCTTCCTTTGATTTCACACTTTTCTTTCACTCTATTTTTGAATCTCGGATTTTTTCAAATGATGCTCTATTTTCTAATTTTTTTCTTTTTCTCTCTTGATGTGTATATCTCTCTATTTGTATCTCTTTGATTTGAAAACGGCTTCTCTATTTATAGATTCTGCAAAAATATAGCCGTTAGAAACAAAGAAATATAGCCGTTAAAGAAAATTCTTACCGTTGGCGCTGAGTTGGCATTCAGAAAAATCACGCCAGATTTGTTGGAGTCGACTCCTGCTTTCCGCGAGTCGGCTCGAAGACGCGATACCAAAAATAGAAATATTCAGAAAGTTAAAGGGTCGACTCATCGAAAATAAGGTGTCGACTCCTGACAGTCGGGGGTCGACTCATGAAAGGCAAGGGGTCGACTCGCGAAGTGCTCAGAAAAACACTCTCTCTGGTGTCTGAGCGGAGTCGACTCACACAGTCATGGAGTCGGCTCGACAGAATCGGGGGTCGACTCTTGAAATCACAGGGGTCGACTCGTGAAAATAAGGAAACTCTGTATACTGAGTGGAGTCGACTCTGAAACTCTAGAGTCGGCTCCGGAACGTATCAAAAATCAGAGAATTTTCTGATTGACTTGAAATTCGTTTCCAGATTCATTTTAAATCAATTTTTTGACTTGAATATAATAAAATTGTCATTAGGAATCAATTCAAGAAATGTTCCAAAAACTCATTGATTGAAATATGAAGTATAAAATTTCTTTTTGAAAGCTTAAATATGGAGCTTGAAGTTACTTTCAAATTGATTAAAGTCATACTTAACATACTCATTGATTGTTCTAAATAAATTCATTGCTTATGTAAATAAACTCATTGCATCTTTTAATATGCTCATGGCTTTTGGTAATCATCAAAATCAATAAGATTGGGGCAACACTTTCTCAACAATCTCCCCAACACACCAGCCGCCCAAAAGAGGAGTGAAACGATGGTTTCTGGGCTCCTCGCACATTCCATATAAGAATCTTCATCCAGAGGTTTGAGTGGGGGGACTTCAACCCTATCCCCAATCAAGTCGTCAGCAGAATGACCAGCATATGGTAGGGTACCCACAGCAAACCCCTGACCACTGTAATCCTCAAACTAGGATGAGTGCATAACCTCAACAGTGTCATCCCGCTGAATGGCCTTCTGAAGCATAAAGATCGCAGGCTCGTGGTTCAGCCCCTCCAGCTGAGTCATCTGGGTGACCCCTAAGTCATTCCCCAACCCAGACCAGACCCATCCTTACACCAGGACTTCTTAGTCCCCGACCCAGACAGGGCACCAGAGCCCCGAGAGGAGTTAGAGGATGCTGAGAAAGCGAAGGGAGCATACACACTACCTTTCCTCCCAAGGGGGGCTTTCCCTTTTGACTTAGTGGTCTTTGATACCACTCTATGCGACATATACTCCACCGGCCGAGCTCTCTTAGGAGGGCCGGGATGGGCATCCACATGGGACTCCAAGCTCACAGTCCCTATATCAGTACCCAGACAAGCAAAAGGGTTCAGATCTCTGCCCCCAGACCCCTCAGCCACCAGGGAGTCAGACTCCAAGTGCTCGGAGCCTGTCTTCAATGGCCCAGCAATAGTGCCGATTAGCCACCCAAATCAGCCCGGCATGCAAAGGATTTAATCGGCACACCCTCAGTTCGTGAAGGCCCCGATCCTTGAGACATCACCTCCACTAGAGGAGAAGAGGACCGTAGGTCAACAAAACTCGGACAAGGTTGTCGGCGAGCAACCTTCTTGGGCGCTGCCACCCATCAAGCGAAACAGGGAAGGAGCAAGAAGCTTCCCTGGGCGCTGCCACCCATCAGGCGAAACATGGAAGGAGCAAGAAGCTTCCCTTCCCGCAAGAGGCAGCTTCCTGGCCACCGAAGGCTAATCCGGGGGCGGCTTCCGATGCCAGATAGCAGCCATCTATGGCCCAAATCAGGGTTCGGACAAAGAAGACAAAGGCTCAGGCACCAATCCGCAAACTTCAGCAAGGTGCAGTGAGCCACAGAAGGTGCAAATACCTTCAAGGTTCTCATACGAGAATTGTTGCCAGAAGGGTTCACCATTCCCATGAATTCGCGCTCCCGACCAGAGGGGTTTGCCCAAGTCAATTCGGACACAGGCTCGAGCAAAGCTCCCTCATTTTTGTTCCTTGGTGGATTCATCAGAGAACAAATACTGCCCGGCCATCGAAAGAATTGAGGACAATATCACGTCTGACCAGAATTCAATCGGGGGCAAAGGAAGCCTAACCCAAAGCAGAGCTCAAGAAGGGAGTCCTCCGCAGGGATGAACTTCGAAAACCACTCTGCTACAGCAATGGGTTGTCGTTGACAACCCCAGGGTCTCCCCAGAACAAGGTCCTTCGCTAGGGAGTCGGAGAACCTGATGATATAGTGCTTGTGAGAAAGTGAGACTGCTTCCATGTCGCCAGTAACCCCCCCTCGTTGGAACTCTCGGACAATCACCTCCAACGGAACCCAACGAAAAAGGCTCCGAGCTATGATCGTTAGATTCACCCATCTACCAACTTCCTCCTCCAGCGATTGCACTGGGACCTGGACAACGTTCGGATACAGTCATTCTAACTCGGCAATCATAGTCAGAGAAGGCGACGATGAAACCAACTCGAAGCATCCTTCGTGAACACGATGCCAAGGCACACCGGAGGACTTAGGCCCACCAGACTAGGAGCAAATGAAGTTGCCATAAAATAGACCGAAGAGATCAACCCACGAGGCGAAGGACACCGAAGATCAAGAACAAAGTACTTCAAGCACCAATCTTAAAGCAGTTCGAAAACCCGTGCCACTTCGAGGCGCCAATCTTTAGCAGCAGCCTTTGGTGCAAAGAGGCACCTTTCCAACAAGGATTTTATAATCAGAATTAACACGTAGCCTTGGGTACAAATTGAACATAAATTTAAGAAGCAAAAGGCTCATGAAGGGCCTGGCGAAAAGAATATAAAAATAGTAGAATAGATTGCTTTCTCTAGAAGAGGCAAGCAACAGAGCATTCCAGACATAGGGCTCGTCTATAGCCGATTTTAGTCAGTTTTGCATAACGAAATCATGCAATCTGCAAGACAGTAAGACTATTATTCTGCAATGCAAGGGAAGTTTGTAGATAGGATCATCTTACTCCTAATTTTATTACTAAAATCAAGATTTCAAAGATGTAAAGGCTACAAGGAGCATATCATTTTTGATCAAATTGTAAACATTCTTTCCTAAAGAACATCCTTAATCATATTTTTAAATCAGAGAATTAAATGCTCATATATCTATGGAGAGGCAAACCAAACACCTGATTTCTTAATAAAGTGAGCAATATTGAGAAAAGAAAAAGCTTGTTGAACAGTTCTTCTCTCGATAACTTGCATAGATTATCTCTATCGATGTACAAGGAATTATTTTTATGAGGTCTTGGATCTCCTTCTTTACTATCAAATATATATAAAGCAAAAAAAGAGGAATATAAACTAGAAACGTCAAAAAAAAAAATTAGATAGGATCATCTTACTCTTAATTTTATTACTAAAATCAAGATTTTCAAAGATGTAAAGGCTACGAGGATCACATCATTTTTTATCAAATTGTAAACATTCTTTCCTAAAGAACATTAATCACATTTTTAAATCAAAGAATTAAATGCATATATTGTAACCGTTTGTTACGTTAAGTGATGGTGATGCAAACTCTTGGTCTTACTATTCATATTTTTGCAACTGAAATGGTTATTACCTTAACCATAGATAATTGAAAAGCCATTGTTGATGAAGCAATGGCTATATAAAGCTTACATTGTTTACTTGGTCCACACACTACTCTCTACACAGAATTGAAAGAGATAAGTGTGAGAAATGGAGTAAATCAAAAGAAACAGATAACGAGAAAACAATGGCTAAAGGTAAGTGATTCCGACCTGCTTCCATGATTTTCTAATCAAAAACATAATTAATTTCTTACATTTGGTATCAGAGCCATTTCAACCTCTGCCTTTTGCATATTGATCATGCTTACAGTATATATATACACATATATATTTCCATCCATAGGCCTGATTAGGGTTCTTTGTTTAAGCATTTATTGTTGAATTATGATATAAGAAATCATTAAGCTAATGGTGATTTCAATCCATCCAAACTTTACAATCTTGTACAACATATTGTTTAGCATCTGGTCTAGCTAGACAACATATCGTTTCTTTTGCTCTTTAGCAGTTTTACTTTACAAAATATCATTTTTTGGTTTCTCCTTTAGCATTTGGGTTTTTGGGTTTTGTTAATTGAGACCAAATTGGTTTTAGGATATACATATATAATTGCTGGATTTTGTTAAAGCTCGGTTCCTGCTTATGACTTAATTAGAATATAAATGTGCACAAATATACCAAATATTGATTATATATCATTTGCAAATAAGATTAGTATACAATTTTGTGATAATTTTTAAGAAATTATATTATTGAAATAAATATCAAAAAATGATTATTTTGTACATAATTTAGTGATGTTGTATGTATATTTTGGGTTATTATATACAATTAAGTTTAAATTCTTTTAGCACATAAATAGTTAAGTATTGGGCATTTTGGTTATTTTTTTGCTCAAATTAAGTCTATGCACAAAATGTATGATTTTATATGCATATATATATATATATATATATATATATATATATATATATATATATATATATATATATATAGCTCATATTATGCAATTTATGTTTCATTTATGAGAAATTGCAAATTGCATAATATTTATGTTTTAATTATGTAATTATGTTTTATTAATGAGAAATTGCATGACATTTATGTTTTAATTATGCAATTTATATTTTTTTATGAAAATTTTATTTACAAATTATGACATATCTTTTACTATAGATATTGTCACAATTTGTAAAATTTAAAATTGCTTTCATAAAGCTTTATTTTGTGCATACAATTTAAACTGTGTCAAATTTTAGCATATTAAGATTCATAAAATGTTCACTAAATAAAATTTAGATAATTATTTGGGTGAACTATAAAGTTATGAATTATTTATAAATAATTATGTGATTAATATGAGAAAGCATGATTTGAGAGAGATCTATCTAAGGAGGCTAGTTCTAGCTTAATCCCTCTATAATTTGTGCAGTTTTGAATATCTTCTTATTTTTATATATGGATATTAATATGCTTTTTCTTTAATCATCCGGCATTCTTGTAGTTGCTACAATCCTGTTACATAAATTGGTTAACCATATAACTTCAATTTCTCCTCAACCTTTCAAACCTCAATAAGGATCGCATCTGATCCTAATGCCTTTACATTTTTTATTTTACTCAAAGCCTTTTTAACCTCAAGCATACTAAATCTGTAAAAAATTTATGCTCATTTATTACTTCTAAATTATCATACCTTCTATCCTTAAATTTATTAAATTATTTTATTTAATAATTTTTTAAAATAATTTTTTCATCGTTCTTTTATCTCTTCTTCTTTTACTAAGACTCTTTCATCTTCATCCTTAATACATTTAATATAGTCAATATCTTTTTTTCTCTTAATTTTGCTAGTTTATATATAGTCTTTTCATCTTTTTTTCGTATCTAGTATATTATATAAATCATCATAGGCTTTAAGTTTTGCATTACTTAAAGCTTTTCTAGCTTCTTTCTTTGCATCTCTATACTTCTTAAAACTTTCTTCATCTTTAGTCTCTTGCCAAATTTTGTAATTTATCCTTTTAAGCTTATTAGCAGCTTGAACTTCCTTGTTCCATCATCAAGTTTTTCTTTTCTACTAGTCCTACTCCTTTGATTCTCTATAACTTCTTTTGCTATATTTTTTATATATTAGTTGCTTTTTCCTATATTAAATTGGGATCACTATTGATATTCATAGTCATTTCTCTTACTAACTTTTCTTTAAATAATTCTAGTTTTTCTCCTTTCAAATTCCAACATTTAATTTTTGGATTAATAATTTTATATTTTACTCTAGATTTTATTTTTATCCATATGTCTGCTACCATTATCCTATATTATGAAGTTAAACTTTCTCCTATAATAACTTTACAGTTTTTGCATGTTATTTTATCTATCTTCCTAGTTAAGAAAGTTAAACTTTCTTCTAGAATAATTTAAAGTTTTTGAAAGTTATTTTATCTACCTTAAGAAAAAATCTATTTAACTTTTATTAAATCCATTTTTAAATATTATTAAATGTTCATCTCTCTTTTTGAAATAAGTGTTTGCTATTATTACATCATAAGCTACTGCAAAATCTAATTAACTCACGTGAACTTTATTCCTACTCCAAATCCATATTCTTCATATACTGTCATATCCATCCCTCTGTTTCTTACATGTCCATTAAAATCTTCTCTCAAATATATCTTTTCTTCTTGTGGTATTTCTTGCATTACTTTATCTATGTTTTTCCAAAATTATGTCTTAGTTTGTTGGTCTAATCCTACTTGTAATGCATATGCACTAATTATGTTAATTATATTATTATCAATAAGTTTTAGTGATATAATCCGATCTTCTTTCCTACTACTTTAATAATATATTCCTTAAAATTCTTGTCTATAATTATTCCTACTTCATTTATATATTATGTTTTTTCAGTATAATAAATTATCCTATTCTCTAGATCTTTTACCTATACATTTAGTTTCTTGTAAGCATATTATATTTACTTTTCTTTTAATCATAGTATCCACTATTTCTATAGCTTTACCTTTAGTGTTCCTATATTCTAAAATGCTACTTTAAGCTGACTATCATAGACTAACTTTATCCGCATTCGTAGGCATATGTAACGCGTCTCTTAACAGGAAACATCCTAAACATTCACATAATTTGATTAGTAGATTCATGTTTTAAGAGATCTGACGGAATTTTACGCTGACTGTCAGCTACCTAATGCAAACCCTTCTTCTTTACCTAGGCTTGGGATCAGTTTTGGTGAAGTTTAAGTATAATATATATATATAAATTTTAGAATATACAAAATAAAAAATAAATTTAATATTACACTTGACAAAGAATTTCAGCTTCCTTTTAAATAAATAAATGAAAAAGTCTACACTATATCCGTGGTCAATAATAATTATTTCACAATATTTCAAATAGTCCAACCTGTCTTTCATGTTTTAAAAACATGTATTAGCATTCACAAACACGTCTATCATGATTTAGAAAGACAACATAAAAGCAAACATAAGCTATATCCAATACCATTCCATCCTAGAAAATTTCCACAATCTAAATATATAATAAACTTTTATTCATTATCTAATTATTCACTACATAATGGGGACGTGGTTTTTTTTTTTTTTTTCTTCTTTTTATGATAAACTTTTAAAGTATTGTGAATAATTAGGGAACTCCGACAAGCACTTAGATACGTGAACAGTATCTTAATAGACTAGTTAGACAAGAGACAAGAAGTTGCACAGCTAGCAGAGAACTTCTGCATTGCCATTCCAGGCGCTACTTGATTTTCTTCTGTAACGATGTCCAAGAATTCTACAGCCGCCTTCCAAACCTCGGAGATGCCCTAATTCATCAATTCTCTTCTCCACCGCCCCAATCTTATTCTTGATATCGAGTCACGAACGTGACACAACCTCCTCCTCCTCGTTCCAATGGAGGACAAAGTCTCCGCCCCAGAATACCTTCTTGCCCATCCCACAGTGAGTCAAAGGTGGCCATGATGCTGCAGGTGGTGCCGACAGTGCTATAAGCACCATGGAGCAGGCCAAGACCACGGTGAAGAACATCCTGTAAATCACATTTGAATCCTTCCGCCACTTCTTATCCATCTCAGACTCTTCTCGAGTTCTCGAGCTTGTGCTTTTCTCGACTCATTCTTATCCATCTCAGACTCTTCTCGAGCTTTCGCTTTTCTCGACTCAGCTTCTCCAAAAGGACCAGCTGATGATGCTCGTAGGCTGATTGCAACTCCTCGGCGTTCAGCCTTGGGACTGCAAGCAGCTCCACTGCTGCCTTTAACGCAATCAACTTCTTGACATCACTCTCTCGAAGCGGATCGTCCCGAGGCCAAGGTGCACCTTCTCGATACCTTGTTTGGGAGCAGTGACGGACCTTGATGGCATAATAACAACATAATTGAGGAAATCATTTACAAAGGTAAGTCAAGATTACTTGAGATCAGAACGAGCAAAGGAATCTGAAGGGCCAAATCATAATTTGGCCCTTCGAATTCTTCTGCTCGTACTCTGTTCCACTAGCCCTCGCAAGTTCAAGGATATGATCTTAAGTAATCCCGACTCCTTCACCTTTGTAAATGATTTCCTCAATTATGTTGTTATTATGCCATCAATGATTTCCTCAATTATGTTGTATTATGCCATCAAGGTTCGTCACTGCCCCCAAACAAGGCATTACGAAGGTATGCCTTGGCCTCGGGACCACGCCCTCTTTCGCTTCAAGGAGGAGAGAGATGTCAAGAAGTTGATGGCATTAAGGAAGCTACAGTCCCAAGACTGAACTTCGAGGAGTTACGACCAACATGCAAGCATCAGCTAGTGATTTTGGAGAAGCTTAGTCGAAGAAAGCACAAGCTCGAAAAGAGCCTAAGATGGACCAAGAAGTGGCAGAAGGCTTCGAATGTGACCTACATGACGTTTTTCACCGGGGTCTTGGCCTGCTCAGTGGTGCTTATAGCCCTATCGGCACCACCTGCAGCATCCACCACCACCACCGTGACATCATGCAAGCCATGGTTTGACTCACTATGGGATGGACGAGAAGGTATTCTGAAGGTGCCTGAGTTTGCAAAAGTTTGATCGCTCTTGGAGACGGTGAATGGGGATGTTGGAGCGATGCTGGAGGGCATTGTTGTGTCTATACTAAAGAGACTGGATATATCAAGAAGAGAATTGATGAATTGGATGAGAAGCTATCCTGGTGCATCTCCGAGGTTTGGAAGGCAGCTACAGAATTCTTGGACATCGTTACAAAGAAATTTTGCAGCCTAGAATGGCAATACAAAAGTTTTCTTCTTGTCTTATTAAAGTGAGCAATATTGATAAGAGAAAAGGCTTGTTAAACAGTATTCTTCTCTCCATAACTTGCATAGATTATCTCTATTGATGTACAAGGAATTATTTTTATGAGGTCTTGGATCTCCTTTACTATCAAATATATATAAAGCAAGAAAAGAGGAATAAAATGCTCATATATCTACGGAGAGGCAAACCAAACACCTGATTTCTTAATAAAGTAAGCAATATTGATCAAATTATAATTTCTTAATAAACCGAAGGAATGAAACCCACTCAAGCAAGCGTTTTCATTTGCAACTACACCAAACCATAGGATGGGCTGCTCTTTCACTAAACTCAGACGGATGATACAAGATCGATGGCATTCGAATGGAGGACTTTGCTTAAATTCTATATCTTCATGCCAGTTTCTCTGTCCGATATTAGACATAAATACTTGATTTAAATGATGCATTTTGAAAAAATATATAAGATATGATTTTTACATGTACTCATCAGTATTGCATGGTGACAAAATGGCAGCAGCAACATAAAGTCAAATGGTATCCTCCTCTCAACCATGAAGACCTCACTTGAAGCAAGTGTATGGAAAGGGTAAGTATGGTTACGGGTTTACAATTGCTTCCAAATGTCATCTTCATTTTTCTTTCCTCCGGATACTTTATTCATTCCTCGTTACCTTCGTTCTCATGTCAGGTTAAGACAATAAGCATGGGCGTGCAATAGATCTACCAACAAATAAGCAAAGGGTACAAGATGCGCTAGAATGCTGAAGGTAGGAGGATGACTGGATGACAAATTCCGAAGGTGGCATTGCAAAGAATTACACCATGATGTCCGACAATGATGGCTGATAAAAGGCAACACAGAGAAAAACTTATGTTGCATCACAATGAGACCCAGAAAATCTACCAAGTTCAAGATGCACCCAAACAAATAAAATGAATCCAACCAAAGAGGCAAAATCTCAAACTATCTTCAGGATAACACAACATAAGTTGGGTATTCTAGTTAGCCATGAAATCACCAAGCTTCATCAACCAACTAAATAGGGATTCTGTCAGGATGTTAACAATAAAAACTCATGCAATCATACATGTGTATAGTCTCTATACAACATTGTATTCTGGACAAAGGCTGCAAGTTTCAGGGAGACGCTATACTTGCACTACAAGATGGGTTATGGATCATTCAATTTAATAGTAAAATCAAAAATTTAACAAATTCCTAACGGGATTAAAAAATTCAAATGTCATTCATTAAAAAAAAATACACAAACTTGGCACATTAATTTATGGGATAAAACGTTTTATATGCTGGATAATGAGCGTGACTAAGATCAAAATTGAATGGAATCGGATAGAGTTTCTTACTTTAGAGTTTGGGAGGGGGGCGGGGTGGGAAATTAGGACTTGTAGAGACAGGCACGAGAGGAGGAGGATTTCTTGATGGGAAATTAAGGTAATGTTTGAAATAGGGGATAAGAAGGGATATCCAGGAGATATCGGGATAAGGAGGGATATCCAGAGGATATCCCTTCTTATTTTCAAAAGTCATAACTATAAGGGATAGCTGGGAATAAAGTTAACCAAAGGGATAATCCATGATTAACGAAGATGGTTATCCCTCCAATAAGAGTAAAAAAAGTTATTCTTTTTTGCATTTGATATGATCAATGATATAGCCAAGGGATATGCCTAAGGATAGCCAGGGGATAAACTCTATCCCATACTTATCCGTGGATATTTTTTTTTATCAAACACTACCTAAGACTCTTGACGATTTAGATGGCAACTCTGATCAATGGGAATCACACTGGAACTGAAGGCCTAGAAAACAAGGGCCACGGTTGGGAGTACGACTCATGGCAGAGAAATGAGAAACATTATCAGCAGTCTCACAGAGGAGTTCGAGCAACGGGGTCACGTTTTCGTAGATGATGCCAAGTTCTTGATGGAGGTGTGAAGTCAGGGCAAGCAGAGGCAAGCCTGAGAAAATAAATCTGAAACCACAAACATAAAATAAGAACCCAAAGAACCAGAGCAGGAGAAAGCAGAAAGCAATAAAATTGTACCTTAGTTAAAAACTATCCAAAAAAAAAATTGTTAAAAAAAAAAAAAACTTCATCTCTCCTTGTGGAGTAAGCTAAATTCGTCGAGAAAGGGGGAGAAGAGAATAAAAAATCTTGGTTTTAGGGTTTCAGATGGCTTTTGCACTTGGATTGCGAACAAACTGGCTTCCCTTTCTAGGGTTCTGATCCACCGAACCGTCTCGCTCCTCCACCAACATTAAAAATTAAAAACAAAACAAATCAGAGAAAATAAATCTAACAAAAAAAATTCCCAAACCAAGAAAAGAATCCCTCCGAAAACTAACAATAAAAAAACCAAAAACAATCAAATGAGCAAGAGATGACAGCGAGCAGCAGAATAAATCAAACCAAAAATATATACATGTAAAAACGACACAAACCCTAGAGACAGAACGCTTCCACCTCCGAGCACACACGAGGGATGACAACCGAAGAGAGATGAGAGAACCTCGCGAAGATTGGTACCGCATTTTGGTAGGTGGTCTTGGTCTTCTCACTTCGGCGGTCGGACAAACCGACTCTTTGCGGGCACTCCTCTCCTCTCGAGCCTCCCAAAACCCTAACCACTGACGCGAACAAAATCGTGAGAAGAAAAAAGCTAGGGCGCGGGGTATCGGAAAAGCTGCGATGCCATATTTTAGGCGGAAAGGAGTCGCTAAATTGGGACGCAAACGGCATGCATCGCTCAAATTAAGCTAATTATTTATTTTATTTATATAATGTACGTTAATGTTGCTAAAATAAAGTTAAATTATTTACTTTATTCATATAATATGTCATTAATGCATATAATTTTTTGCATCGTTAAAATTAAGTTAAATTATTTATTTTATTCATATAATGCACTGTGTCATTAAATAGCAACGTAAATAATTATATCGCTAAATAGCAATGCAGTTATTTGCATCGCTAAAATTAAGCTAAATTATTTATTTTGTTCATATAATGCATCGCTAAATAGCAACATAAATATTTGCATGCTAAAATTAATAAAAATTATTTATTATGTACATATTATGCATCACTAATGCATCGATAAATAGCGATACAATTATTTGCATTGCTAAAATTAAGCTAAATTATTTATTTTATTCATATAATGCGTTACTAATGCATTGCTAAATAGTGACGCAATTATTTGCATTGCTAAAATACATATTATGCGTCGCTAATGCATCACTAAATATTTGTGTCACTAAATGCGTCGCTATTTAGTATCGCTAAATGTGTCGCTAAATAGTGACACAAATATTTGTGTCGCTAAATAACGACTCAAATATTTGAGTCGCTAAATGAGTCACTATTTTTTTAGTTTATCGATTTGATCGCTGAAGAGTCGCAATTTGGTCGCTATTTAGCAATGCATACTTTGCAATGTTAGTGATTCCTTCAACTTTTGAAGGATTTCCTCTAGCTGGGCTTCCTCAAATTTGTGACTGAACTCGTCGTTCATCGCTGCTAGTATTACGCATCGAACAGTGATCCGATTAGAGAGCAACTTCTGATAAGTATCCCTAACCGAACCCCGAGCATTAGGAGCAGGGACTTCAGGTGCTGGATCCGTTATCACATAAAGGATTTGTTCATGCTCCAAGACAATCCTGAGCCTTCGATACTAGCTATCAAAGTTGGGACCCATAAATTTTTCATTGTCAAGCAACGATCGGAATGACAAGTTGGTAGACATTATCTGAAAGGAAAACCAAAGAAACTTATTATTGTATATGAATTATTATCTTAAAGACATGAACTTTTGTCTAAAGGCCCTCCGACTAGCAGCATCTACCTCCAATCCGAGGAATTACTTTTAATTCCTTAAAGGGTACTAGAATCCAATAGACAATAGCCGGCCCACTCATGCACATCTAAAGGTAGATTCTTTAACCGATTACTTCTTCAAGTAACTTTCAGTAATTAATTTTGCCCCATTGTGCACTTCAATTGGCCTTTGGGCCTCCTATTAAAGGTGCCTCCTATTGAAGGTCCTAATTAGGTCCAATCATTAACATAACAAAATTCAATGCTTCTAACCAACAATAGTCAAGCCCGACTTTGGCCAGCCCACCTGACCATCGTTAAGAGAGTCACATTGAGCCATCATATTAGGATTGGCAATTTCAATAGCTTGATGAACATTCGACCTTTGGGTCTGCCAATGATCACCTAACTATTGGACCCATTACCATCCAATTAATGGGAGGCTAAGACTTAGTTATCCCCATAACTTCATCTTTCTAAGGACCTAATAATTTAGAGGGTTTCACTTTAATGTGTGACATTTGAAAGAGAACACATGGATCATAATCAAGAATTCTCCCACTAACTTGTATAATGATTTTTAAACAATTAGTCCATGGGTACCTAAATCAGTCATACTGATTCACCATAACCATAGGTGATATGGGCTATCTCGAATTAATGAGCTACCCAATCAATTCTGATCGACCATATATTCCAGGTAAGTGAGATCATGGGATGGGTTCATCATATTTGATTAGATTAGCCTAAAAACTTGAGCTCACCACTGAGCCACAATTAGTTCCATTTAGATTTATGGACTGATCAATCTACCTAATTAGAGAGATCTAAAGAGAATATAACATAACTCAACTTTTGATTAGATTTAAGTTCTCTTTTTAGTCCAATTAATTTAAACTTAGGTCTAACCCAATTAAGGATCTAACTCAAGCTAACCCATGACCCTTAAAGCTTATGCAAATGACTTAAATTCTTTAAATTACATTTATAGATTTCTTCGTTATTTAAGATAATTTAATTTTTTAATTAAATTTAATAAACTTTTAAATTGAAACGATTTCAATTTAACATGTAAAATAAATTTTACAAAAATAAAATAGTTTATGATCATACCATCCAAAATAAGATTAAAAAAATTTTAATCTATAATCTTTTTACTTTTCTTCTTCATGGGTCATGACACAAGTGGTATCCCTATATGCCATAAGAGACCTCGTTGAATGGAAAAAGAGGGTCTTTAAGCCCTACTTCTCTCCTATGATCGGACGGTCTGGTGAATCCATCCAATCCAAGTACTTTAATGATAAGAAAACTCAAGATATCATATTAACATGCAACTATTATCATGTTACAAGAACCACGCTATGATACCACTGAAAGAAAACCTATGCAGGCAGATAGCCAAACCTATGCAAGCAGATAACCTATGCAGGCAAATCTATTTTATTATTATTGTTATTATTTTTTAAAGCAAAAATAATGATAAATCTATCTATCTATCTATCTACATCAGGAACTAACAGAATAATGGTGCATGTAAATAATATCAAAAAATTAGAAAGCAAAATATAAAACCATTTTATGTTAATGATTTGAGCATATTAAATTACACTAATGTACTTTATCTTTGCAAACTATTGGATAGTTGAAGAGAAGAGCTACTTAAGCCATACACACGTATGGCCTCTATAGGTAGTTCACACCCTGATCAAATCCTTCAAAGTACTAGCTCCTTAGGATCCACGAAGGCTGATCTCCTTCTTCTCCCTTTGGACAATAAAACGGTCTTCACGAAAGCTGATCTCCTTCTTCTTCCTTTGGACAACAAAACGGTCTTATAGTAGAACTAATATAGATAGAAGAGGAACCATTTCCCAAACTACTCTCTACACACCTAAAAAGTTAATCCTAAAAAATCCCACATTAAGGTAGAAAACTTTTTTCTAAGTTAGAAAACCCCCCCAAAATTCTTCTCTCTCGTTACCCCCTACTATAACCCTTATATAAGGGCTAGCATGAAGAAAAAAGGTTTGGAAGGTGGAAGGATTTATGGAGAGTGGGAGAGGTTTGGAAGGTGGAGGTATTTGGGGAGAGCTTTTACGTTTGGAAGGTGGAGGGACTTTAGGAGAGGGTTATGGAGAAAACATTAATTATTTAGCTTTAGGTGTTACAAATTAGTTCTAGGTTTAAATTTTGAATTTCAACCATAATAGGATTAAATCTAAATTCTAAATTGAGATTTAAAAAGAATTTCAAATTTAAACTCAAGACTAATTTCAGCAAAAATTTAAATTTGAATTTGAAATTCAAATTCGAATGCAATAAAAGGAAAGAAGGAGTGTATGGTTAAGTCCAATCCAATTGGACCCCAAACCAAAACATATTTGGCTTGACTCAATCATCGATCA
>UESW01003913.1:1530903-1603255 GCA_900491605.1 Calamus simplicifolius | reverse complement strand
ATCAGACAGTGGTCCGATCAAAGAGCCACTTCTGATAAGTATCCTAACCGAACCTGAGCATTAGAAGCAGGGACTTCAGGTGCTGGATCCGGTTATCACATAAAGGATCCGTTCATGCTCTAGGACAATCCTAAGCCTTCGATACCAGCTATCAAAGTTGGGACCCTTAAGTTTTTCATTATCAAGTAATGAACAGAGCGACAAGTTGGTAGACATTATCTGAAAGAAAAACAAAAACCTATTACTATATATAAAATTATTATCCTAAAGACATGGACTTTAGTCTAAAGGCCCTCCAATATTTTATTCAGACTGGTAGCCTATACCTCCAATCGAGGAATTACTCTTAATTCCTTAGTGGGTACTAGAATCCAATAGACAATACATGAGCCCGACTTTGGCCGGCTCACCCATCATCTAAAGGTAGGTTCTTTAACTGATTACTTCTCCAAGTAACTTCTAGTAATTAATTTTGCCCTAGGATGCTCTTCAATCGCCTTTGGGCCTCTATTGAAGATCCTAGTTAGGTCCAACCATTAACATAACAAATTTAATGCTTCTAACCAACGAATAGCCAAGCCCGACTTTGGCCCACCTGACTACCGTTAAGAGAGTCACATTGAGCCATCATATTAGGACTGAAAATTCCAATAGCCTGATGAACATTCGACCTTTGGGTCTGCCAATGATCACCCAACTATTGGACCCATTACCATCTACTTAATGGGAGGCTAAGATTTAGTTATCTCCATAACTTCATCTTTTTAAGGACCTAATAATTTAGAGGATTTCTTTTTAATGTGTGACACATGAAAGAGAACACATGGACTATAATCAAGAATTCTCCCACTTACTTATAGAATGGTTCATGAATAATTTATCCATGGGTACCTTAATCAGTCATACTGATTCACCATAAGTGACATGAGCTAACTTGAATCATGGAGTTACCCAATCAATTTTGATCGACCACATCTTACAGGTAAGTGAGACTATGGGATGGGTTCGGATTCGATTGGATTAGTTTAAAGACTTGGGCTCACCACTGAGCAACTAAACAAGTCCATTTAGATTTATGAACTAATCAATCTAACTAATTAGAGAGATCTAAAAAGAATGTAACCTAACTCAACTGTTGATTAGATTTCTCTTTTTAGTCTAATTAATCTAAACTTAGGTCTAACCCAATTAAGGATCCAATTCAAGCTAACCCATGACCCTTAAAACTCATACAAATGACTTAAGATCTTCAAATCATATTTCTAAATATCTTTATCATTTAAGATCTCAATTAAAGGCAACAAAACTCTTAAATTGAAATGATTTTAATTTGACATGTAAAACAGATTTTACAAAAAATTAAAATAATTTATGGTCATATCAATCAAAAATGAGATTAAAACATTTCTATATTCTCTTCACTTTTCTTCTTCATGAGTCATGACATAAGTGGCATCCCTACACGCCATAGGAGATCCCATTGAATGGAAAAGAGAAGGTCTTTAAACCCTACTTCTCTCCTATGACGGATGGCCTTATGAACTTACCCAATCCAAGTACTTAGCTTCCTACCAAAATAGCCTTCTAGTGCTCTCAGCAGCCTATTGCTCTCGAGTCGTGGGTAGTTGGGCACCACACCGAGGTACTACCAGTAGCCTTCCTCATTGGTGCATCCCTGATATCCCTACCAGATGCTCGTTGGGCATGATGATCCGGGGTACTACCAATAGCCTTCTCCATTGGATCATACCAAAGTAGAGCACGATAGAAACTAAGAACACAAACTAGGCTCTGATACCATTGTTAGAAAAGCATTTTTAGGCAACAGAAATAAACAGAAATGCATTCCATTGTTAGAAAAGCATTTGTAGGCAATAAAAATAAACAGAAATGTATTTTGACATTTTGTAAAATAAGCATGCAATGGAAGCAATAAGATATTGGATCTAATCCAATATTAGCCTACAACAGGATCAATATATATAAGTATAAAAGATCTAATACATAGGTCAAATCTATATAAACTAATACATAGATCAAATCTATATAAAATAATAATAATAATACATAGATCAAATCTATGTATGTTGCCTAGTGCCTTAGATATCATCTAAGTCACCAGTAAATATTGAATCTTTTACCTTTTGATGCTTAATCGCTCACGCAGCAGTAGAAGGCGGTGGTAGATAGTACTTCTGCTAGCCACACAAAGGTGTATGGCCTCTACAGGTGATCTATACCGGGGCTCTAATCCTGACCAACCTCTTCGGAGTGTTAGCTCCTTTCCTAAGCTTCGATGATGAGATATCTTCTCTTTTACACCAAGGTGCTCTTGGAATTATCAAAAGGATGTATATTATCGAGAAAACATTTTATCTCTAGGTTTTATAGCCAGAATCCCTTTCACCCTAAAGACTTCTCATCTCCCTGTCGTTTCCTTTTTAACGTTTCTTGTTCATCTTCATCTTCAGTTAAAAACCGAAAAGGAGTTAAAGAAGAAACTCTTCATGTTAAGGAAGAAACTCTTCATCTGTTAAAAACCGAAAAGGTTAGAAGTTAAGAAATGAGGGGTAATTAGGGAGAGGTCATTAACATCCATTTTAAATCAGATTTAAAGTTTCAAATTCAAAATTCAATCTTTAAACTTGAAATTAAAATTAGTTTGAAATTCAAATTCATAATTTAAATTTAAATGGAGGATGTTAACATTAGGCTTACCTAATTATGAGTCCAAACCAAATCCTATTTGATTTGACCAAGATGTTCATAGCTCAATCAAATTGAGCTAGCCAGCAATCGTATTGCCAATTAATCATTTAATTAATTATTAACATTTAGTTTCTCAATCATCCAGTCAGTAGAATCCCCTATGGCGTGTGACCCCATAGGTTCGAACACTAAGCCGGTAGCACTGGAACACTTCCAATACCAATCGAAGTCGCCATCTAGCAATGACACCCGACGTTCGGATAGGCCAAGGTTGCAGAGCAACAATCAAGAACCTCTGGCATATGTTACCATATAATTCATTCCTTTGATCCTCAATTCTCAAGATGACTTAGGTTTCAACTGCCAACCCTTAATCAGTTCATCCATAAAGTGTTTCAATCTTCATAAGTCCTGTGACTCCTCACAAGGACTACCCTGGCCAAGGTTTTGCTAAATTGAAATACAGTGAGACATTTACTCCAAACTATTTGGCGGGATCAATCCCGTCTTGATCCACTCACTGCTCCATAAGTACTTTACTGCACCCAGAAACCTTCTGTCACTGGATTAGAAACCCAGGTAATCCGGCACCAAAGTACAGTAGGTTGCTTGCAAGCTACCATAGTGATCTCAGGTCAGAGGGACACTTATATCCATATCCCTTCGCGAATAGTTCTTGGCAGAAGAGCGTTCCGCAGATTGGTCGCGTTCAGTGAAATATCATACACCTCACCTGCATGTCATACCAGTGTCACCACACTCCTTGGTAAAGAGGACAACCAACCCATATGATATACAACGACCTTTACTTGATACATAATTGTTCTATAACTATATATCATTCGGTCACGACTATTTTAAGAACCACTCAATAAACCCTCTCTTTATTGAATAGATTATGGTTCTAAGGACTCCATCACAAAAGAATTTATTTTAGGAAGATACGATGTGATGAACTGCCAAATTTTATTAATTATAATTCATATACATTTACAACTTGCACAATCATCACATATTATTGATTGGCTTTAGGACACAATTCTCAACACAACAAACATATAAGAATAATTTGTAGGATAATTCTAGGGTTCAGCAAATATAGAAGTAAAATTTTGAGGTGCATTAGGAGTAGAAAGATAAGTTTAAGGTTCAGCAGAAACATATGGATAATACTGAGGTTCAATAGAAATAGAAGGGTGAATTTGAGGTTCAGCGAAAATTTTTGAGGCATAATAGATTGCTTCCCCTGGACAGGTGCAGTAAGGTTTTGCATTTTTTCTTTGCTCCTTGTCCAAAGGGCATCTACCTTAGCAAAACCCATACGAATTAAAATACGCTCATTAAAGATATTGGTATGGCTAAGATTGTAGATATTCTCACCTTTAACATCAACATTAAAATGATTAAAAACATGGGTAAGAAGTAGGCCGTAGGGTAGAGCAGCTCTAGATCTACTAACTACCTCTCTCATCACATAAATCATTTTTCTAGGAATGTGTAAATAAGTTTGGTCACAACATGAAACATTATAGTCAAATCTCAGTCATCACATAATCAAACTACCACTTCCTAGAGGTAAGACACCGAGAAACAATACTATGAAGCAACATCATTTCTGCATTCAAATCCTTAGCAAAAATATGATCAATATGAGAAGCATCATCAATATCAAGAATAGTTTTAATTTAAATTTTTGTCATCAAAAGTGTCCTTACCAAAATCGGTATCTAGGATATTCAAAATCTCTCTCAAAGTATCTTCATCAAAATCAATTCTAACACCTTTAACTTTTGAAGATACTCTATCATTTCCAAAGCTGATATTATGATAGAAAATTTGACAAGATCCGGATAAATGGGAAGGTTTGTCTTAAGTAAATGTTCCCATCCTTGATATGCTAAGTTTTCTTCAATAGAAAAATTTTTAGAAGCTAGAAACTTAAAATCAACTATCTTTTCAAAAGCTATATCTTCTAATCATATATTGAAAACTAGAAGGATTAGAAGGAGAGCACTCACTAATGCCTCGGGATGAAAATCCGCGAACCGATTTACCTTTGGAAGCCATTGATCCAAAGAGAGCAATGGGATTTTTGAAGTTGAATAAAGAAGAAATAGAAGCTTGAAGAGAGCAGGACGGCTTGACTTGGAAGTAGAGAACGCACGGTTTGGCTTGGAGAGGGAGACGCACTGTTTGGAGGAAGGAATAAAACCAACATTTGATCCTTTAAAACCAGTCGGTCCCAATTCCTTTTTAATTGGAATACCAACAAAGCAAGATTGGTATTCCAAGACTTGGAATATGGTTAACCAGTTGCAAAAAAGTAGAGGACTGGTTTCATGTTTTTGGTATTCCACTCCAAAAAGTGGGATGCCAAAATGTTAAAACTGATAGGCCAGGGAAAATAACAGTAAGAGATTTCATTCATTCATTGCATCAATCGAAATAATTCAAAATTGATCAATAAAAATATTAAAAATAAGAAATATGAAGATCAAGAGTTGCGATTCATATGACATAAAATTATGCAATGATAATGAGTATAAGAGTGTATATAAATGAACAATCATAACAGCTCATTAAATAGTAGGATCAAGCATACCAAGCTCTCTTCTAATTTTACAAAATTTTGATTCATCAAGGGTTTTATGAAAATATCAGCGAGCTGCAAATCAGTACAAACATGCTTAAGCATAATATTATCATTATTAACATGATCTCTAATAAAATGATGCCTAATTTCTGTGTTTTGTCCTAGAGTGTTGAATAGGATTCTTAGTTAAATTGATTGCACTAGTATTATCACATTTTATTGGTATTTTGTTTAATACCATAATCTTCTAGTTGTTGCTTAATCCATAAGATTTGAGCACAGCAACTCCAGCTGCAATGTACTCGGCCTCGGCCGTAGATAATGCACTGAAGTTTGCTTTCTTGCTAAACCATGAGATTAAGTTAACACCTAGAATTGGCAAGTTCCATTAGTTGATTTTCTATCTAATTTACATCCAGCAAAGTCTGAATCAGTGTATCCTATTAAGTCAATGCTAGATTGTTTGTCATACCATAATCCTAAGTTTTGTTCCATTTAAATATTTAAATATTCTTTTAACAGCAATAAATGTGGTTTCTTAGGATTAGCTTGATATCTAGCACACATGCAAACACTAAACAAATATCTGGCCTACTAGCAGTTAAATATAATAAAGATCCTATCATGCCTCTATATAATTTTAATCAACATTTTTCAATTATAAGATCAATCTACAAGATGAGCTCATAGGGGTACCGATACTTTGGATGTCTCCATGCCAAACTTCTTTATCATTTTTTTGATATACTTGGATTGGCTTATGAAGATCCCATCATTGCTTTGCTTGATTTGTAGTCCGAGAAAATAGTTCAACTCTCCCATCATACTCATCTCGAACTCTCCCTGCATAAGCTTAGCAAAGTCTTTGACATAAGATCATTAGTGGCACCAAATATGATATCATCAACATAGATTTGAATAATTAAATATCATCATTTTTTTTTTAATAAAGTTGTATCACATTTCCTCGAATAAATTTATTACTAATCAAGAATTTGCTTAATCTTTCATACCAGCCCGGGGAGCTTGCTTCAAACCATACAAAGCTTTGTTTAATTTAAAAATATGGTTTGGAAACAAGTGATTTTCAAATCCGGGTGGTTGTTCCAAAAACTTGTTCAGCAATATATCCATTTAAGAAAGCGCTTTTAACATCCATTTGATATAATTTAAAATTCATGAACAAGCAAAAGCAAGAAGTAATCTAATAGCTTCTAATCTAGCAACAGGGGCATAAGTTTCATCAAAATCAATTCCCTCTTCTTGATTATAACCTTTAGCTACTAGTCTTGCTTTATTTCTATTATTACCATGTTCATCTAACTTATTTCTAAATACCCATTTAGTTCCAATAATTTGATGATCATGAGGTCTTTCAATAAGTGTCCAAACATTATTTCTTTCAAATTGGTTAAGTTCTCATGCATGGCATTAATCCAATCAATATCATTTTAGCATCATCATAACATTTAGGTTCAATTTTAGATACAAATGCTAAGTTATTATAAGTATCTCTAAATGATGATCTAGTTCTAACTCCATGAGAGATCACCAATAATTGATCTTTAGGGTGACTGTGAACATACCTCCATCCTCTTTCTAAGTCATCATTACCTTGTGAGGCTTCAGGTGATTTATTCTTCTTTTCTTGTATTGATCATCTTTTCCTTCAAAGTGATTCCTTGAATTGATTTTCAATTTGTCCTGCATCATTATACCTTTTCTCTTCCCTTGATGGAAGATCATTAGTTTCATCAAAATAACATGAATTGATTCTTCAACTACTAAAGTCTTTTTGTTAAAAACTCTAAAAGCTCTACTATGAAAAGATAACCAAGAAAAATCCTTCATCAGATTTAGCATCAAATTTATCAAGTTTGATTTTTTATTATTCAAAAAAACATCGACATCCAAAATATGAAAATATATATTAGGTTTTCTTCCTTTCCAAAGTTCATAAGGAGTCTTTTTCAAAACAGGTCTAATTAATGCACGATTTAAAACATAACATGCAGTGTTAATTGCTTCAGCCCAAAAATATTTGGGAGATTGCTTTCACACAACATGGTACGGGCCATTTCTTCTAAAATTTATTTTTCTTTCTACTACCCATTTTGTTGAGGTGTTTGGTGCAGAAAAATTATGTTCAATTCCATTTTCATTACAAAAACTTCAAAATTATTTTTAAATTCTTTTCCATGATCACTTCGTATTGATAAAACAGAAGAATTCTTTTCATTTGTAATTCTTTTAAATAATTTTTGAAATGCAGAAAATGCTTCATCTTTACTAGGTAAAATAAAACCCATGTAAAGCGAGAGAAATCATCAATAATTACAAAACCGTATCTTTTACCTCCTAGACTAGTGTTCTTGTAGGACCGAATAAATCCATATGCAAGAGTTCCAAGGTCTAGTGGTTGAAATCACATTTTTGATTTAAAAAAATTCAGTTTGTTTTCCAAATTGACAAGCATCACAAATCTTATCTTTTTCAAAAAAGTTTTGGCAAACCTTTACTAAATCCTTTTTAATTAATTTTGATAGTAAATCCATGCTTGCATGAGCTAGCCTACGATGCCATAACCACTATTATCAGTTTTATTATTCATAGCAACTAGGCAATCAAATTCTGATCATTCAAATCATTTAAATCAATGTATACATTACCATGCCCATGACCAACAAATTTCATGCATTATCAAGGATTTTAACAATGCATAAGATGATTCAAAAATTACTTTAAATCCTTTGTCACATAATTGACTAATACTTAATAAATTATGTTTAAACTTTCACAAGTAAAACATTATCAATATAAGTATGAGGTGTGATACCTATTTTTCAATGCCAATATTTTTCCTTGGCCATTATCACCAAAGTAACAACACCTCCATCTTTTGCTTTCAAAGTGATGAATTATGATTCATCACCCGTCATGTGTCTTGAACACCCGCTATCAAGTACCATTGTCTTTTAGATGCTCGGGTTGCAAGACACACCTGCATACATAATTTCAGTTTGCTCTTAGGTACCCAAGCTTTCTTTGGTCCTTTGGGGTTAGATAATATGGTTCCATTTGGAACCCAAACTTTCTTAATATATCGCATGTATAGGACTTGTCCCTTCAAACCATATTTAAAATATGTAATATTAGAAGATTGACCAGCATGTATAAAATATTTTTCAAAGATTTTGTTTTCTAAAAGGATTGTAACCTAATCCAGCTCTATCAAAATAACTTTTCGACTATCTAAACTCATATTTAATTTCAAAGAGCTTAAAGTAAATTTGTCAACTATAGGTTTAAGTTTATCAACTTTAATTTTTAAATCTTTATTTTCTTTCTTCAAAGATTCATTTTCTTCACCATATTTATCATTTTTCAAAATCAGTTTTTGCATTTAATTTTTTAAATCTTTATTTTTCAAACTAAGTTTAGCAAAATTATCAACTAACTCATAAAAGGCACCATGCAATACTTCAAATGAAAAATCATCAAGAAAACTTGGACTTACCTCTTAGTTGTTCGTCATGAAGCAAAGATTGGCCACTTCATTCTTTTTATCTCCCTCAGAGATTGCATTTTCAGAATCACTCCATGTAGCCATCATTGCCTTTTTCTTAAATTTCTTGGGACCTTTCTTTAGTCATGAACATTCCGATTTAAAGTGTCTCGGCTTCTTACATTCATAACAGATAATTTCTTTTTCTTTCTCCTTATTTCCATCTTCTTTCACAAAAGATTTTCTTTTTCCTCTGAATTTTCTTCTTTTCATAAATCTTTTAAACTTTCTAGTAATGAGGGTCATGTCCTCATCATCACTTTCATCCTCAGATTCATCTGACTCCTTTTGTTCAGAAATTTTGAGAGCCATAGTTCTTCTTTTCTTTGACTCATCCTCATCTATGTTGCTTAACTTGAAGTTCATAATTCATTAGGGATCCCAACAATTCTTAGGGTAAAGTATTAAGATCCTTTGCCTCTTGAATAGTAGTGACTTTGGCCTTTCAAGACATAGGCAAAGACCGCAATACCTTCCTCACAAGATCAATATTAGTATATGATTTACCGAGGCTTTTAAGCCCATTAATAATATCAGTAAATCTAGTAAATATTTCAGAAATTGACTCATTAGAATCAACTTAAATAACTCATATCTATGAACAAGCATATGTATCTTAGACTTCTTTACTTGATTGGTACCCTTATGGGTAACCTCTAATCTATCCCAAATCTCTTTAGTAGATAAACAAGTAAATATGTGATTAAATTCATTTACATATAATGAACAATATAAAATATTCATGGCTTTAGCATTGAGCTAAGCCAATTTTTTATCATGTTCATCCCTCCCATTTCGTTTTCAGCTTGGAAATCTCAATGCCATCTAATCTACTTGTGGGTGTGTGGGAATCATTTACTATGGTACTCCATAGGTCATAGTCAACTGCTTGGATGAAAATTTTTATCCTAACTTTCCAATATCCATAATTTGTGCCATTAAATAGAGGTGGTCTATTAGTAGATTGTTCCTTACTCAACAAAGTTGCCATAATCTTTAGCTCTAAGCTTTTTAGGGCTTAACAACAAGAGCACCTGCTATGATACCACTTGTTGCCCAAATCTGGCAACCCAAGAGAGTGGGTGAATTGGGTTTCTTAAAAATTTAAATGGCTATCAAGTATGCACTTATATTTCTTTTACAAATAAACATCATGTAGTGAAGTGAATCTAATATGTAAACAATCATAGAAAAATATCACAATCAAACACACAATATTTATAGTGGTTTAGTGCCAACCCTGCACCTACATCCACTCCCCAAGAACACCTCCGATATTTTCACTAATCACCGCTAGCCAACCTGGCTAGCACACTTATTTTCGGGTACAAGTAAGCCTTACAAATATAATCCAGGGTAGACCTCTACCTAATTACGTTTCACAACTTAAAACAAATCAAAGTACAAGTAATAGAATATTTAATACAAGATGGTTCTGATAAATGAGAAGATTAAACAATAAGAATACTTATCAACTTGAAGAGCTAATACTGAAGTAGCTTCTTTTAGTAATAACACAGCAGCACAAGAGAAGCCTTCAAGGAAGCTTTGAATGCTCTTCAAAGAGAGTGGATTGAGCTTTAACACCACTTCAAGAATCAGCACTAAATAAACTTTGGTGGCTTAAAAATAATCAAAGCAATACTCAATACTCTTCTAAATAAATCTCTCTTTCAAATGATTTTTCTCATGATTTTTCACTGATATTTTTCTTCTTTTTCTTTTCACCAAAATTCTCTTCTGAAACACTGTTCAATACCACTATTTATAACAGAAAAATATATCCGTTGAAAGACCATTGTGAAATAGAAAAGAGAGAGAGAAAGAGCACTAATTTATCTGCTCCAACAAGAAGAACCGGTGGAAAATAAAATTCGAAAGGTAATAGCCATGATAGCTTCCGAATTCTAGCTAAAGTAGCATTCCAAAAACCATGAATCAACAAGCCAAAACAAGGTAGCATGCTAGATCACAAAAAATCAACAGCCAAACTTTGAATTCTAGCATGCCAGAAAAGAAAGCTGGCATTCCAACTTTTCATTCAAAAGCCATCAGCCGAATGAGCAAGTAAATCAGCATGCCAAAATCCCAAACTAGCATGCCAGAATCACAAATTAGCATGCCAGAATGAATCACCAGAGAGCTGGCAGAAGGTATGAAAAACTTATCATGCCAACTCCAACATCTAGCATGCCAAGTTTGAAGCATAAGGGAGCTGGCAGAAGGCTTGAAAAAATTAGCATGCCAACTCCAACATCTAGCATGCCAAGTTTGAAGCATCGAGAGCTGGCAAAAGGCTTGAAAAAATTAGCATACCAACTCCAACATCTAGCATGTCAAGAAAATTGAGTACAGGGAGCCGGCAGAACTCTTTTGAAAATTAGCATGCCAACATCAATCATCAGCATGCCAAAAAAAAATGCATCAGGGAACCATTCGAAAGGCAACAAAGGTTGATGAGCCAATTTGAAAAATCAATAAGTCAAAGGCATCCAATTCGAAGGCAACAGAATCTGATATTTCAAATCAAAGATTGGTAACCCAAGATTCAAACAATAAGCATCTAATCGAAGCAACATAATCTGATATTCCAAATCAAAGATTGGTAACCTAAGATTCAAACAACAACATCCAATCGAAGGCAACGAAATCTGGTATTCTAAATCAAAGATTGGTAATCCAAGATTCAAACAACAGGCATCCAATCGAAGGCAACAGACGATAGATAGTTTAAGAACACAATCCAGTATTGATTCAAAATAGCATAGAGTTATAAATGAGAACTTATAAGATAATTGAATCGAGTTCAGAACAATACAAATATATTTAAACTTGAAAGTTATTTTGTTGAATGAACCATAGAATATAAATGTATGAAATCGTCCAGTGATTGTAAAACTTAAGATCATTTAAGAATAATATAATTACAATAAAAATATTTATACAATACCTGCATTACTTTCATTATGAATCATAATGTACCTTGGGTGGTAGGAAGTGTATTATTTTATGATAAGTAACCTGAAATAGATTAAGCCTTGGTAGAGATGATATTAGCATAACACTTAATTATTTTATGTTTCATCAAAATCAATATGATGTCAACACTTCAAAATTTACTTCGGGAAAAAAGGGTTGTCATAGCATGTATTTGTTGTAGTGCAAAGAAAACCAATTATATCAAAATGCCTGAAAGAAAAGTCAAGCGTTTGGCACTAGTTCATTCCAGAAATACTTTGTTGTCGATAAAATTTCTTGCAAACCCCTAAATGGAACTTTAAATATTAATAGCTCCCTCCAGTTCAAGGTTCTTACAGAGATAGATAGCTGACTATTTGCTGATTTGCAGCAAAATCTGATTCGGAGAATAGAGACCACCAATCCACTGATAAGAAGAGTGGCCTTTATTCAGAATATAGAATCCAAGTATAAAAACAAATTAAGTTGACACATATTCATTTAAACATGGGTTATAAATAAATTAATGGCTTACATATACTTTTAGTACTCAAACATTCACTCATGATTTATTTTGATCAGCAAATTTTCAGATGTTATAGTTTCATCTCTCATATTCTCATCAAGGTGATATATTAGTTATGTTATTAATTTTAATTGGCTTCATGTAACGAAATGATAGGAATACAACATTCTTAAAATATTAAAGGATGAAATAGTAACAATTAAAATTTTAAGAACTAAAATAAATTTTAAGTGAAAGTTTAAGGATCGATTAATAGTATATTTTTAGCTAAATTAATTTTGAATATCTTAAGCTATGAAAATTAAATAGAAGCTTAGCTTATCTAAGCTAATTCAAATTTAACTCAAATGGATAAATCAAGCTAAATTAATGTCAAGCCCCATCTAAGGTTCAACCTGGCATGTTGGCTTAAATAAGTAGAAAATTTAATTCAAACCCATTTTTAAACTTCCCTCCATTTAAGATTTTTCTAAGCTAATCTAATATTTTGTTAGATTAAGTTTGAGATAATCTAAGTTAGTTGAAGTCACCTTAATCCATATAAATCAATGAAAAATAAAAAAAATTAAGCTATAAAAAATTTAAACTATTTTTATTAGATTAATATTTGTTGGATTGGATCCTCAATCATCCATCAATTCCCATCATAGGTTTTTATATAATTTAACAAAGAGTAGAAGTAAAATTATATAAAACATACATATAAATAAAATATAAAATATAAAAAAATATTAAGTTATAAAAAATATGTATAATACAATAATAACTATTGTTAAAACAATAATAGGTAAAACTAATAAGTTTTCAATTACTGTAGGTTTACATCAAGGATCTATCTTAAGTCCATATCTTTTTTTATTAGTTGTGGATAAATTAAAACATATTCAAGATAATATCTATGGTGAATGTTATTTGTAGATGATATCGTGTTGATTAATAAAACTAAATCTAGAGTAAACGCTAAGTTAGAGATTTGAGAGAGGCTTTAAAATTTAAGGGTTTTAAAATTAGTATAACTAAAACTAAATATATGAAATATAATTTTAGTAGAAGTAGAAATATAAATGAAAAGACGGTGAGATTGCAAGCCAAGAGATACCATGGAGTAAAAAAAAAAAGTATTTGGGATGAATTATTCAACAAAAAGTGAAATAGATAAAATGTGAATCGTAGAGTTAAAGAACGATGAATTAAGTGAAGGAGTACTTTGAAGTATTATATCATCGATGTATTCTATTAAAATTGAAAAAAAAAATAAAACAACTATTAGGCCAACTATGCTATATAGAATAATGTTAAGCAATACTGAAATAGCATATGTATAAATTAAATGTAATAAAATGCACATATTAAGATGGATATGTAGTAAAACTTTAAAAGATATAATTAAAATAAATATATATGAAAAATAATAGGAGTAACCCCAATTGAAGATAAAATGAGAGAAAATCGATTATGTTCCAGTTAGAAAGAGTGATATTATAACAGTGCATGGTAATGATAAGATAAAGGTAAATCCAAACTAATATGAAAAAAAAAAGATATAACTTTTTATAATTTGAGTATCGATTCAGTCCTAAATAGAAAAGAGCGAAGGAAGCATGTTCATATAACTCAACCCTGGGTAGTTGAGAAAAGGCTTAGTTAAGCTGAGTTGAGTTATAATTAATTGGATCAAATCAAGTCCGACAGCAGCTGGATTCAAGGTCAATCCTAACTCGGCCAAGGTGCATCTATTACTCAATCACATGCGTGCCACGGAGAGGAGGGGCAATCCTGCCGTGGATCTCACAGCACCGATTCATGTTCCGGCAAACTCTGCATCCGCGAGCCACGGAGAGAAGTAGGGGTGCAACTTGGGCCGGGTTCAACCCGAACCCAGCCCACCGAACCCGATTTACAATAGTATTTAAATTCATGTTTGCCTAACCTGAACCCGAAAGATTCGGGTTTAACCCGGCTCGATTTGTGCAATTGATTCGGGTTAGGGTTGACCGCAACCTGAACCCGAGATAACCCAAACTTGAGGGTTACCCGAACGGGGGTAGCTTATCAGTACAAGGTTTTTGGGGCGTTAAGGGCGCTAGTCAGGTCGAACGAGATGGCCAATTTGAGGGCGAGGAGGGCAAGGCCGTCAGTCGCAGGTGAGAAAAAGAAGGACAAACATAAAAGTGAACCACCCGCACATTTCATTTCACTTCCCATTTCCTTCTCTTCTTTGTTTACGGCACCGTCATCCCTGCAATGAGGCGTTGCAGCGAGAGAGAGAGCGGAAGAGAGAGGCAGAGGCCGCGCCTTCTGCGAACCGGGGGGTTTTTAGTGTTTAAAATGACAAAAATGGGCATAGGTTGGTTGATCAGACGAAAGTGAATAAACTAATGGATGACATGATGAAGGGTGTTTTGGTAAATGTGGAGGGATGATTTTTAAAATGCTTCGGGTTGTGATGGTGAGTATCGGAGGCGAGCTAAAATTGGAGCTTTTTTGGCTTTTGTTGCCTTTCGCAAGAGAATCCTGCGAAATATAAACCATCCGATTTTTTTAAAAATATACCTCCCATGACTGGCACACCCGAGTCGAAAGCAAGTTGTACGACATAGGGGCTCAGATGTCATGAATCTCATTGTTCTCTTTAATCCGTAAATGGTGAAGACATCAAGTCAAGCAATGGTTAGTCCCGCATCCTCGACTCCTGCAATTTCTCACTGTAGGGCAAAGTATTGATTCATTCGCTTTTTCATTCTTTTATTATGTCTATCTTGTAGATGAGCTTACATTCTTTTCGCAAGAGTAGGGTATGATGTCTTACTTGATCCCTTTCTCATTTACCTTGTCGTTTTCTACTTCGGAAATGAGATGTGCAACGATGAAGCGAAAGAAAAAAAAAAGAAAGGATCCAACGTGAAGTGGTTTCTGAGAGGGTGTCTTTCTCCGCACCATCATGTGCCTTAGCTGTCAGAGTTGTTACCTTGTCCGTTGTTTCTATTTGGTAAACAGTTGTTTCCTTGCTTTGAAAAGCTAAACGTGGCCAATTTTTTTTACCTTTATTTTTAAATGCCTATGTATGAAGACCAACTAGTATTTTCTAGTGTAACTGTAGCCATTCATTTTTTTCTTCAATTTAGTAAGACTTTTTTTTAATACAATGTTAGTTAATGTGTATTCGGCAAAGAATTTTATTTTTTCATCTTAGGATCCATAATTCGATGTTTATTTACTAAAAAAAAGTATTTTTTTTCCATTAAGATGAATTTTAATCAAAATTCAATTCAACTCGATTTTTAAAAATAAAATTAAAATTAAAATTTTATAAATAGAATTAAAATTAGAGTTAGGGTTCATATTTTACGAATAGAGTTATGAATAGGGTTGATAAAAATCCGAGCTTCATGAGCCGAGTTGCACCCCTAGAGAGAAGGGGAAATCGATTCAAAGCCGCGCTCTTCCATAAGGCTGGGAATTTCACTTCCATCGAGTTCCAGCCCGCTTCTCTCTCTTCTCTCTCTCTCTAATGGCGAGCGCGGCCTTGGCTCCTTCGAGGGCCGAAGTGCTCTCCTTGTTCCGCTCCCTCCTCCGAACGGCTGCCAAGTTCACCGACTACAATTTGAGGGAGTACACCAGAAGGAGAACGGTCGATGGATTCCGAGAGAACCGGAGGCTCGGATCTCTCCTCGGTTGCTTCGGCCTTCGCCGACGGGACGAACCAGCTCGAGATCTTGAAGAGGCAGGCGGCGGTGTACTCTAGCTACGCTCCGAACGTCAAGAGCGTGATGGAGATCCGGAGCGAATGAGGTATATGATCGAAAGGTATAGTCTTTCTCCCTCTCTCTCTGGGGTTCTGTAGGGTTTAGTGACTCCGATGTTAAAGTTGTGAAATTGTTGATTTCCAGTGAATTTTTTCTGTCTTTCTTTTAAAAAATCAATTTTGTTGATAGTAAATAGATAGAATTATTTTTGGTAAATTTATTGTGTTGAGATGGTGACTATTTAATAGAATGGTTGAAGAAACTGGTGGGCGTGCGACTTATTAGGCCACGAATTTTGGTCTTTTATATGTCGAAGTGCTGGTCTTGATGTTGGAAAGTTCGTATAGAATTGTATGTCAGCGGATTTTCTCCCCTTCCCAAATGAAATTTCCTTTTCAGGTCTTTGGTTTTGATTTGCAATGAAACATTTTGACCAACTTAACTGATGTTATCAATAGCTGTTGGCTTCTGCAACATGTCATGGTACCATTTCTCCAGAGGTTCTGGGCTGCTTGCAAAAATCTCACAACATTACATATATCACTTAAACTTCATCTGGTCATGGTTTGTATGAAATTACCTACTAACATTTATGTATCATATCTTCTAGAGATGTTAATCTTCTCAACTTTATGGATTGCATTTCCTTAAGTTTTGCTTTTGTTGTGCAAAAAAATTTGGGCCTTCTCTTTAGCTGAAACATGGGGTTCTAGGATGGCCATGATGAAACTTCCTTGCTCATATAATTACAGTTTTTATTCTTTTCTGGAATATCCAGCACCAAAATATCATATTTGCCAAAAGAATTATGTATTTGTTTTGGTACTTCCCTGGATATATTATCTTGAATCCATCTCCCCATTAATTTTTGAAGCGTAAATCCATTAAATTTTCATCATTAATGATCCCTTTTCCCCCGACCTATGAGTGACTTGACATTCAGTTCTATTAGCTGGAGGTTGTTTTTAGACTCTAGATGATAACCAAGTGCTAGGCATAGACAGCTACGACACTCACATTGTATTTTTCCTTTAAAAAGTTTGCACAATAGGGACACCTAGTGGATGCTTCTGCATTCGATGTTAGACCATGTTGAAAAATTACCATCTTCTAAAGCTAGTATCTTCCTCATCTGTGGAGAACAAATTTGGCTATATAAATAGATTAATAAAAAAATAAAATCAGTTTTTGAACAAGTAGTTTATGGAAAGCAGGCGGTCCTATTGAACATCAAACATTTGTTAGGATGGCCTGTTATATGTAAAAGCAGTGCAGTAAGTGGAAGTTTCTCTAATTAAATTAAAGCCTAACATATTAAGTGAGGATATGCTGATGGGGGATGTTATCTGATCATCACATACCTCTGAGACTTGAGCAAAGTTTTGCAAACAACTAAAATGTTTGTTTAACTAATAAAAGATGGACACTCTCTGATAGCTGCTGCATAGATGTGAATGTGGACATGGATAAGTTACAATGCTCAGACTCATCTGGTCAAAACTTTAAGATTTAAGGAGGTTGCAGAGTTGTACCGACCAGTGGAAAATCCCATAGAGATATAGAATACATGACATGTAGCAAAAGTTGTGGCTTAAATTCCATTAAAGTATTGTGAAAGAGATGAAGAAGGAGCTGCAAAATTGCTTCTAATGAGGTGCTGCAGCCAAAGGACCAGAAAGGAGCAGCTAATAGACCCATCTGGTCATTTCTCACTGGTCAAACAAAGTAAAGTCTTGTTTAGATTCTTTTCTGGCCATTATCTATTTTGTTTTGTTGTAGTATTTTTCTGATCACATTAGGATATGCTTTGCTGTTTTTTTGTGGACTGTTTTAGAATGTTTTTTTTTTTTAGCAATTTAGCTGTAATTATGCGTCCAATAGGTGTCAGACTACTCATATAGTCAAATTGTGGTGGACTGTTATAGCCAATAGGTCCATGTAAAATTAACAGGCTTCAGTTGGTTCTTCTCTGTTTTAGGAGTCCTAACAGCACTTGAGGAGAGGGATCTAACTGGAATGTGGGGATGGAGGGTTTAGTCATTGTTTCTACTTTTATTTATTTCTTGTTTAGGATTCCTATTGGAAGAAGGAATGCTGGATGATTAAAACAGATTATAAACGAACTTAATGGGCTGTTTTTGGGGCAGAAGTTTGTACATGAGAAATATTTGATAATAGAATAGGCCAGTCTCTCTTTCTTCCTTTATTTATTTCTTTTCTATTTCCCTCTTTACTACATATAAATCTCCCCAAAACTTTGCTATTTATTCCACTTGTCACGGCTATCCTAGCAGTTATCTACAGACTATCAGATCCGAGTTCGGATCTCAAACAATTTTGTGCCAGCCACTGAAGAAACCTGCTGGTGCACAGAAATTCAGATCAGAAATCTGATTTGAATCAATTTTCCTTGCTGATTAATTTGTGTCATCCCCAGTTTAGTACATTAGTTTGGTATCAGAGCCATCCAATCTAATGGATGGTTTTAGCTTATGCAATCGAGAAGCAGATCAGTTTATCGACCAATGGATGCATGCTTTGAGTCCATCAAGAAGAAATCACAAGACCATAATTCCACATTTGATCAACTAGAGAAAAGGCTACATGATTTCATGGGGAGAATTGAATATGCTGTAAATCTTATCAAGGGGATGAGTTAACAGAAAAACCAAGGTAAAATATGGACATCAGTAATTTCTAATATTCAGGCAAGATCCAGTTATGCATTTTGGATCAAGAAAATCCAGTACTTACAAAGATAAAGAGCAAAAACAAAGGCCATAAAGATCAAAACCAGTGGGCTAGAATCTCCCCAGTGAGGATCTGCGTGTTCGAAAAGATGATCTGCAACAGAAGCAGCAGACAAGATCAATCTGGAGGAGGGCCAGCATATTAAAATGACTGTTACTTGCCAAGGAAAATTATGTGATCTTATCATTGATACTGGCAGCATAGTAGATGTAGTCTCTTCGGAACTCATGGAGAAGTTGAATTTGAAAACAGAGCAAAAGGAGCATCCATATCAGCTAGCATGGCTGAACAAATATGAATGACCTGTCGTGAAGCATTAGTGTATGATGAGTCTTTTCATTGCGGCATGATTATATTGCTGTGGTTCTATGTGATATTGTTCCAATATCTATAGCCCATACTTTGCTGGGGAATCCCTGGTTGTATGATAGGAAGGTCCAGCATGATAGATATGACAGCACATATTTCTTCATGGACAACAAAAACAACCGATCATGCTTCTGAAGAAGCATGAAGCAACAATAATAAAGCAGAAGAGGTTGAGACTTGCACAAAGGACGGTGCCAGGTGAAGGTGATGGAATGTTGGGAACGTATCCTGAATGGAAACCAATTCAACCACTGACTTAGCTTGAGGACAAGCCCTCGTGCAGTGGAAGTGTATTGGTGCAGCCAGAGGACCAAAAAGGAGCAGCAGATTAAACCTGTCTGGCCGGACCTTACTGGTTAAACAAGCCACTTTAAATAGTCTTGTTTGGTTTCTTCTAAGGCCATCAATTTAATTTGTCATAATATCTTCCGAGTGCATGAGGATTTGCTTCGCTGATTCTTTTAGGAATTGTATTAGAAGTCATTTTTCTTGCACCAATTTGTGTTGTAATTAGCTGCCAGACATGTATCCATTTATAGCTTATCAAGAGTCCTAGATAAGGCTGATTGAGGTTTTTGTTGTTTTGAAGGGGGGCAGGGACAGGGACTGTTATAGGCGCTAGCTGATAAGTCCACTTAAAATTAACGGGTTTTGGCTAATTCCTTTCTGTTTTAGGAGTCCTAACGGGGCCAGAGGATGGATCTGACCAGAATTTTTGGGGTTGCATTCAGTCATTGTTTCTACATTTATATTTCTTGTTTAGGATGCCTACTGGAAGAATAAGGTTTGCTGCAAAGGGAGGTTGTCGGCTGATTTTGGGGGTACAAGTTCCTGCATGAAAATTATTTGAGAATAAGGCAGGGCAGTGGCCTCTCTTTCCTCCTCCACTTCTTCTCTATTTCCCTCTCTTCTACTCAAAAGTCTTCCCAAGCCTTTGCTATTTGGTCTACTTTTCTGTTGCTGTCCTAGCAGATATCTGCAAACAATCAGATCTGAGGTCAGATCTCTTACAGTTTTGTACCAACTGCTGAAGAAACCTGCTAGGTGCATAGAAATGCAGATCTGAAATCTGATCTGGACCAATTTTCCTTGTTGATAAATGTGTAATACCTAATTTGGTGTTACATCAGAAAATAGGAAGGAGAAGTAGAATAAGAGTAGGGAGGGAAGAATTTATGATTCTTCTCCAAATTTCTGTTCATTTCTCCTATAATTTGTTGCCCACTATGGAATGATGCTTTTCCAAGGTGGACTAAGCTATTAAGTTCCTATACGTTCTTTAACATCTTTCTGCTTCTGTGGAAAAAACAGGTAAAGGTGGTGGAGCGGTTCCTTGCGTCTGACGCTCCTACTACTCTGGGCTCTAGGGAGGGTCATATGTATATAGCCTTACCTTCATGTGTGAAGAGGCTGTTTCTATGCTTCAATCAATAACATAGGCACAATGGAGCAATCTTAGCGAAGGCTTGGCCCCATCTTTCTGGTTTTATGAGTAGGAATAATTCAATTCTAGATGGGATGTCATTTCCAATAATCAGCATTAGTTAGATGAAACTAAAGATTGATAATAATTGGCTATTTTAATGTTTGTGCTCATCGTTGCTTGGCAAGTAGGCCTGCCTTATCTCCTTTTACTTTTGCATTGGCTGGATAATTGTTCCTTATTTGATATGAAGGGGGAAAAGTTCATGATAGACTGGATGAAGCAATTGGGGTTCTTCTTTCATTTCTGTGATTTAATGTGAAGTATTTCTGAAGCAATCTCATTTGTGAGAGGGGTGCTTCTCGATGCTTTAAGACAGTTGAAACGTACAGCTGAAGATCAGTAAGAACATTTTATTTGGTCTCCGTGGAGATCAGAAATAGCTTCCTTCTTCGGTCTTATGTTAATGGCCATGTTCTATTTGGTCCGAACTATGCCATGTTAGATTCGGCTCAGAGAGAAGTCATTTGTATGTGGAGGTGAATTCTGTGAAGTAACTTCTTCAGGGTTAGTACTCTCATATACCACATCTCTCTTTTATCTGTTGCCTGTGAGGGATAGAACTGAAATCGACATAGTAGGTCCATGTAGTGGGGTAATATTGTTTGTATGTGGAGGTGAATTCCGTGAAGTAACTTCTTCAGGGTTAGTACTCTCATATACCACATCTCTCTTTTATCTGTTGCCTGTAAGGGATAGAACTGAAATCGACATAGTAGGTCCATGTAGTGGGGTAATATTGTTTGAAGGAAAATATCATTGTCTTCGGATGCACAAAGGTCCAGATGTAAAGGAAAAAAATTGCAAAAATGGCTCTTGGTTTGGGTGAATAAATCTTAACCTTGTTTAGCATGAAATGGAGAAGAGCATTCAAATAACAATGTCCAATTTTAGAACAGTTCAGAGAGACATGTTGAAATTTGACTGAATTTATATGTACTGTGAAGCTGCCAATGCTGGATATGAAATTTCATTTCTATGAAGATCCTTTCCACAGAAAATGAATTTCTTGACATGGCTCCCTCAAATCATTGTTGCAAGGGAGAGTGGAGTGGTTTCATTGACAATAGAATGCAAATCTTGATATAGGGAGGATAGAGACTACATTTCAATCCAGCCATTGTTGGCTTATTCATTCTCAAGAACATATGGAGGATATGGAAATGAAATTTGACAAGGAGTAGGTAAACTCACCAGCAAGTTCTTCATTGGCTACCTTGGTAAGGATTAGGGAAACAACCAGTAGATTACCTAGATGTGTGTCACAAATGACAAGCATCAAAGCATTTGAAAATGTCTGGTGGCTTAATTGCCTAAAGTTCAAAGTATAAGCATGTCAGAACAACACAATTTAAGACATACGCACAAACATTAAAATATTTGGTATTGAAGTGCCATTACTTAAAACACAATTGCTAGAAAGGAGATGTCAATATATCAAATTGATTTAAGCATGATGCTCAAGTGCAAAGTGCCATGTTGCTAAAGTGTTACGCTCTTAGGATCCTAAAAGGTATATTAGTCATACAAATCTAGGTGTGAACGTCATCCACTGAAGTCACTGTAGTCGTAGTTTGTTCTTATATTTGTGATGGTAGTCTATTCTTCCTTTTTAGTCTATGCTTAGTAAACAGGATTAACTTTGCTTGATAGGAACAATCATCTCATTAACGCCTTAATTTAAGGTGAATATCATAGATATGAATGCATTGTCTTTGGCATGTGTACATGCAAGATCTGAGGATGCCCTAATAGGAAGAGTGACTTGTTTTTAAAGGATGAAAAAGGAGATCAAGAAAGCATAGATGAAGCTATGGAAAAGAAGTTGAGAAATAGAAGTAATGATGTAGCCTTTGATGGGAAGGAACGTGAAGGAATTATCATGCTCGCTTCACACAGCTATGAGAAAGTTTATTATCTGTTTTGGTCTGTCAAGGACAATGAAACCCCTTTTTTTGGCTTTAGAATTTGTGGTTGCTACCATCTTTGTTGTACTTTTGACTTGGATGATGTAATAAAAGGAATGTTGGAATCCTAACATAAGGCAATTCTGTTGAGTTATTGAACAGTGGATAAATATACCATTTATTATGATTTTTCTTTTAGTACTTACTGGATGATTCAGCTCTCAAATGTGAAAAGCTAGGTAGCATATTAAGAACGTAGACTGCAGTATGTTTGCAGCCAAATGCTTATGAAAGTTTCATCTTCTTAATATTTGCAGCTATATATTGAGGGACGTTTTGCATGTTGAATGAGGATTGAATCTGGTCATTTTGTCATATTAAGTGAAAAAACATTTGTAGGAAGGTTTATAGTGTGTTAAATGTTGGGAATGGAACATGGGATCTAATGACGTAAAATGGTGGACCAGAGGATTGTTGATTTCTCTGAATGCCTCATATCTCACATGTTTTGCTTGAAAGTTGACTTTTCAGCGGTATCTCTTAATGTTTTTAGGGTATTAGCATGCTTAATAGGCAGTAAAACACTATTTTGCTTCCTCAGCGTTTGTCCATTCATAGGCCAAGTTTTCCTTCAAAAGAATTAAAAAAAAAAAGAAGGAAAATAGCAACATGCCTTGTTTTTATTTGCAAGAATCATTTTCCTCCAAGAAATGGACAAGGTAGAACAATCTGAAAACCCCACTTTGACTTTTTTTTGACCTAGAATGTAGTGACAGATGCAGCCTTTTCCATCCCTTCACTTTTCATGTTATTTGTATTATTAGATATGCAATCTAGTAGTATGTTCTCTTTGATATGTTGGATTTAGAGCAGCTCCGGAGCAATCTTACAGCAAATAATTGGTCTTGGCAGGTTTTCCGTCAGGATGCATTGTGTTCTCATTTCATTTCCTCTATTTACAACCCAAACTTTGAATGGTGTTTCATACCAGCAGAAATAAGGGATGCAGCTGTCTCAACTGATGAAGCATATGTTATGTATGTAGCTGTGATGCAAGCAGGTCGTTCCTCTTCAACATGAATCTTTGACCCAAAGATAAAAGACCATAACTGAAGACTGTAGCTTTAAGGTGTTGAAATTTCAAAGTAACTTGGAGGTTGTTATTATGAACATAAACATTTATCTGCTTGGTTTTGCTGGGACGTAATTAAAATTTCCTATGGGGTCTTATTTAAAGTGCTCATGGTTCTGAGATTTTTACTTCAAATATTTCAAAGTATCAACTTCTAAGAATTTAGGGGCTCTTGGTTGCCCACTTTGTGCCAGTTCATGTGAAACACATTGCAGGACAAGGGGATGTGCTGGTGGGTATGATGAAGCCCAGAAGGTTCTATTTTACCTTCATATGCTTCTATTTACTCTTTTGTTTCTCCCTTGCTCTGTGACTGTCCGTTCTAAAGGAAAAAGTATGTCATGAATCCATCTTTGATTATATTTAAATTTAATCTTTGGATAATCATTAGAAGTAACAAGTTGCTGGTTGAGATGTTGTTTTGTTTCGTCCATGGCATATTTTAACTCGGATTACCCTGATGCACATCACAAACTAGAGGGAAAAATAAATAAAGCACCTTGAGACATTGATCTGGTACATAGCAATAACATTACAATGCAATGGAATCATTTTATCAGATGTTTTACCTTACAAATACTGCAAACATGCACGTACGATAATGTTCTTTTGTTGTGCCGGTGCCATTAAATTCTAGTTCTGTTGGACGCCAGTGGCTGTAGCTTTTCTGGTGTAGGGGGGGCATACTAGAGGTTCGGTATTTATGGTGCCATGTTTATTTAAAGATCTGGTTGTTTCTGAGTTCTTGTCCTGGATTTCAGATTTTTAAATATTATCATAAATGATTGATACCCGTTTATCCTTTGGATGAGCTGAAGGATTCAAATTGGCCAAACTCACAACGTTAAAAGAACATCTCATAATAGTCAGGGGTAAATTAATCTAATGAATGTTAGAAACTATCCAGTTTGTCCTGTCCAATTTACTTGAAAATTCTTCAACTAAATAAAAGGAAGCAGGGGAAGAAAAACCAAAAAAAAAAAAAAAAAGGGAGCTGCATCACATAAAGAATAGCACTTTAATGCAATTGATAACGGTTAGAGTGCTGGAATAGTGGGTAGGACATGGCTGACCCCACAAAAAAGGTGATGCATTGAGTTCTCCGCCACCCTCCAATTTAATGAATTCATGAGCTTCTCTTGAGCCCATCTCAGAAAAAAACAAAGGGAGAGATATAATTAGAAACAAAACTGAAATAAAGAAGTCCCCCAAAAAAAAAAAAGTTTTTGGACTGAAGTAAAACATCCTCCATTGTAAATACTTTCCCGTAATTAAAAAAGTTACATAATTTTAATCTTTTCAGCCTTGGGTTAAACAAGAAAGCAAGAAGTTTTTGTTCTCCAAGAAACAAAGCAAGAAATGGAAAGCAAGAACAAGAGAGGATGAAATGCCAGCCTAACTACGTACGTATAAACCATGACAACATGGACGAGAGACCTCCTCAGTTGTGAAGCGGGTTGGGTCCGGTGGGGACGAGCCGCTTCTCGACGCCGTACCTTGGATCAATCTCCTCCTCGACAGGCGGCGGCGGCGGCGGCGGCGGCTGAGGAGGGGGCTGAAGCCGGCCTCGCGGGAATGAAAGGCGCCAAGAAGGTGGCGGACGCCTTGAGGAGAAAGAGTTCTTAACATGGTGGTGGTGGTGGTCGTGGTTGTGGTGGTGGTGGCTGCGGCGGTGGTGGAGGCGGTGGCGGTCGCGAAGGTGGCCAGCGAAGGCTTCATGCGACGACGACGCCTCGGAAAGCCGCATGCATATGGCTGCGGAGAGGAGGACGGCAATCAAGAAGATGGTGACCAAGGTGATAGCAGAAGAGGAAGGAGACATCTTCATGGCTGGTAGTAGTGGGAGTGCTGCAAGAGAGAAGCGGAGAAATGGGAAAAGGAGGAAAAGAAGAAGAACAGAAGAGAGAGAGAGAGAGAGAGAGAGAGGGTGGTGGGTTTAAACGCTGAGGCGAGAAATCCATGAAGAGATAGGCTCTCAGTAAATGGCAAGAGGCCAAGTTACAAAACGGATGGGTTGGGTTGGGTTGGGTGTGCGTCCTTCCAAGAATAGCACTCCTTGAGTGATATTTTTGGCTGGGTACCATGCATGGTGCGAGTCTCACATAGCATGTGATCTTGTTTCTGATGATGATGTCATGGGACACACGAATGGGATCGATGTGGGTAAGCAAGCCCAATGGCTTGGTGGTTGTGCTTGAAGGCCTTGGGCAGTGCGAGTTGTTGATGGGTTCAAGCTTCAAAGTAACCATCAGAAAGGTGCATGCGTGAGTCAACTGCTTCTCGACTACGTATCGGTACATGGTGTCTGGGTTACGGAGGGGCATGACAGCAGCGAGGTCAGAGGGGCCACTTGTAAGGTTGTATCTGAGTTCGTCATAGGCCTACTCCAGCACGAGAGTGAAGAGTTAGGATGGAGGATAAAGACAACGTGCTTACATGGGTTGATGAGGTGCAGGTGTGTTTAAAGAATCCATATCTTAAGCTGTTCAATGTTCATGTCGAGACAAATGGAGAGTGTTGTTGGTGATATGCATGACTGCCCGGCTGGATGGTAATTTTGAACACCATTAATTAGACTTGTTAAGCTATTAAACATGATTAATAAACAAATAATGTCATAATTAATATGATTATTAAATAAGTTAACTTATATTAAAGAATAATTTAGATATTTTGGCATTCTATTAAATAAAATGTAAAATATGAATTATACGAGTTAGATCGATGAAGTAAAATTTCGTATTAAATGAGAGCCGTAACCTATATAATACGCAAATATTTAAATCTAAATTTTAGATACAATTAATAAATGGGTCAAGTCAAGTTTGGATTGACATAATTGTTGTGATACTTTTAATTTGATACGATCGCGTTCACATGATTTGCACCGTTGGTGCACGGACACATTGGGGGGAGGTTGGAGAGGCAGCGGTGCATAAGGGGAAGGGCATGTCATTACCAGTGAGTAAGAAAATTATTTCCCATGGCATCACGTCCGATATGCCTGTACCTCGTTTGTCAGGTGGGTCTAAGAAGTGGTCATCTTGATGAAACTATCAGCATAATCTTATGTGATTTTATTGCTTGATCCTCGAGAATAACCGACCATCCAAGCTTGTGTTTCCACTCTCTCTACTAAACACTAATGGCTGAACAATGATGATGATGATGTTACAATCATTTCCATTAACAGATCTTTCAGTACAATTCTGCCAAGAAAAAAAAAAGGTAAACTGAGTATAAAATCTTAATCATCCAAATTATTTCAAAATAACCTACAACTCCTGCAGTTATTCTTGCCTTCAAAGGTTGAAAGGTCAGTAAAGAATTTCGAGGTCACGGGACTATCTCAATGAGAACATAAGAAAATAAATAACAAGGACATTGTTTAATTGTCAGCTTCCTACAAAGCTGTAAAGTCAACAGACGTTGCTGGATCGAGGCATGCAATGGCTCCTGTGAACCTTATCCACCACAACACAAATGAAGTCACATCACAAGAATCCTGCAAACTAAATTGCATCCAATAAACAGTTCCCTCTCAATTATTCACTGATGTTGGAACATTAAACAAATTTCTACTTGAGAAAAGGAGACACCGGTGTTGACAGGCTCAGACCCAGCTTACTGAGGATCACAGCTCATTACTTTACCAAACAGACTGGTTGGCGCTCACGAGACATCACCAATTTTCATAACTGTGATGTTGGCACTGCTGTACCAGTTATCTACAGACTGGATTATAATTCACCATACTCCATTCCCGTTTGGTTAAGTACAAAATATTGGATGATTTCCATACCAGACAGAAGAAAAGTGAGGCATCAGAGTTACTAAAACATTCTTCTTCTTTTTTTTTTTTTGTGAAACCGTCATAACATCAGTGCATGCATTGCTGTAAATATGACATGAAAAATAACAAGAAGACATTAAGCAGCAACCTTTGAAGTGCGCCCAGGAAAAAAAAAATTAAGTTGCATTAAAATGACATTTAACTTAAAATCTTAAACATAGCTGTCGATAAGTGATTTTCGCATCTCATCAACGATTGAGCTTGGTTTGGCTTCTCTCAATTTGAACACGCTTTCAACAACAGAGAGCTCAGTTGCTGTGGTGTCTGAGCCACAGAATGCAGTCCAGTCGTTCACAGTGAGACCAGCAGCAATGACCTCACTGCCTCTGTTCACAGTCCCTGCAACAAGAGGGACTTGAAGAAGTGTTGAAAGTTCATCAAGATCCTCAATGGATGTGTGTGGATGAACCTGTTTCAAAATTTAGAGCTGGTGAGTAGTGGGAGATGCCTATAACAAAGCTTTTTCGTCTTGAGTTGGGATAAACAAAAAGCTGAGGTAACTCACCAAGCCACCTCTATTTGAAAAAGCACAATAACTGCCAACAAGAATGTTTCCAGCAATTGTCTGCCTAAATACTTCTACTCCAAGAACATCTGCGATGAGCTCTTCTGTTTCCTGAAAGTTCAAGAAAAGAACAGATATCATGGAACTCTGATGAAACCAAAATACAGCAAAAGAAGAAGCAAAATCAGCAATGGATTTCGATGCTAGTTTCTAGGGCGCATAAGACAAATTGCATCATCAGCATGAAACGTATCCACGGAGCCATTCAGGAAAACCCTCTGGGCTCCATCCTCAGAAAATGGTGCTCTTGGAAATCTAACAATAACACTTCGGTTTAACCATCAACAGACCATATTGTCACAGATGGAGGCTAATCACAGTATAATAGAAGCTTAATATCATTTATCATGTTTTAGTTCCCAACTAGTTTTTAAGTTGTCATCTTTTCTTTTTAAGATCTTCATATAGAATCTCTCTCCACCAATTAAGATGATTAAGAACTTACCCTGTCCAGATCAGGATGTGTAAGAGCAACATGGTCATTGCAAGCTATGCAGTTGCCTAAAGCAGACAGTCTTTCCTCAATACGCTGGACCACCACTTGATCAGGTAGACTGTTCCTAAGATGTTGAAGTTCTAGAGAACAACAAAAAAAAGCAATTAATACCAATCTTGGGAAAGTAATGGATCAGTAAACTCAAAACTCAAAAACCGAGTTCCGTACTCTGCACCTTAAACAAAATATATGACTAAGGTTTCTCCTAAGAAATCTCATACAAACTACTTTAACAGGGGAAAGTAAATCCACGAGACATGGCAAAAGCACACATTTAAAAAAAAAGAAATAAAGAAAGTGCATGTTAAGAGTCTGAACAAACAAAATAATTTATGAAGTCACCATATTTAAAAGATGCAGTAACTCAAGTCACCCATGCTCATTAATATGGACAAAACATAGGCATAGTTCCCTAGGTGTTTGACATCAGGTTCTCCAATTAAAAAGTGACACAAGTACAATTGTACACTCTATTAGAAGCTTAGAAAAATGATGGTAAACAAGTGTCACTTGTTAGGTGTGATGGTTGTACACATATCACTTGTTAAGTGGAGAACTTGATAGCAAATACCTAATGAAACGTACCTAAGTTTTGTCCCATTACAATTCAAGTGCACTTTCAAGTCCTTTTGTCTGTACATGTCTGCATGTGTATGCATGCATGCATGATGATGCTTATACATGAGGTTATTTGGATTTTGAAGGACAACATTTCATGTTTAGAGGCTCATCAGGCGCATCTCTAATTCTCCAATCAAGCCATGTGTTGAAAGAGGACAACTCAGGCCTTTTTTTCCATAATTCATAGTAAGGACAGATTTTAAAAGAGAAGAGAGGTTCAAATTAATACCTAACATATTGAAAGGAAAATGAGGTTGACCACTTAAAGAGACAAAAATATCAGCACAGTGAACAAAAGAATGGTACAAACTTAAGGTTGTTAAAAAATATAGTTTGATATTAGTTGCAGTATACAATGAAAGCAAGGAAGACTGAAGAACCAAAAGTTACAATAATGTATCAAAAAGAGATAAATATGTCAGCAACTCTCTTGCAATTCTTTTGCAGTGACACTCCATAAATTCTAAATCCAATATTATGGGAATTACTTAAAGAAAACTGAAATCAAAAGTATAATTACCGGACATTCAGCAAACTTCACAAAACCTGATAACTGCAAATGTTAATCGATGTACTTAGTTAAGTAAATGAAGACCTTTATCAGAATAACCCACTTAATGAGATTGATTACCACCCTCACTAAAACTTACAGCCTGCTAGACTGGAAAATTAGTTGTATATTCCAGCGTAACTACAAACCCAAACCAGACATAGTATGTCTCCAAAATCCACTGCCAGATTGTTGATTTGGCATCCCTGATTAAGGATTTTGGTAATTTCATTTCTCTGTGCGCGATATCACTGATCTAATATTATGATTTAAGGCATTATTAACATCACCCTTTTGCTGAAAACTTGATGGCAATGATCTAGCACAGCGCGCCTACCTAATGGCTGAGACCCTATGGTAACGTTTCAGTTCAAGGAACATGATCACAGGTACGAAAGGAGTGAATGTCAATTTGATCCCTAGGATGGTACTTCTGATGGTTCCTGAGGGTAATGACAGATCTATGGCCTGTCTTTATAGGCAGCAAGGTCAATCAACTTCTACTAAATTATGTCATCTTATTATTTTGATTTCAAAGGCACTCCTCTCAATTGTTCCAACATCTAATATCATGGTGCTTAGATTGATGAAGATAATAACAACTTTAATAAATAGTAAATCTGCTTTTATAATCTTAACTAAAGTTGCATCAAGCAATGTTGTCAGTACCAGTTTTGGAACCCTATCAGCACCCAACAAGTACGGCATACTGGCTGCAGGTAACATTCACTGCTCTAGCCAGCATTGGGGGCCATACCAAGGATGAGTTCCTTAACATTCTAGTACGGTAATGCCCAGTAAAAACTAGAACCGTCCAGTACTTATAACCTTGGATGCCATTTATCACCTTTATCATATAGATAAAGAAACAAAACCCTGGATAGCTCAAAGTAGATTGATAGATGATTACTGGTTCAAGATAAAACTTCATAACTAATGCCTTCTAGGATGAGACCACATTTTTAAGTCAGAGCCTCTGTTACTGAGATCCTGCAGACCCAAAGTATAGGGTCTACATATAATTTACAAACATAGAAGGAAATAGCAAAATAATAAAAATTAAAATTATCTAGCAGTAATAAATGATGCTGGAAAACATTTACAGGTTAAATTTTACCTTGGTCAGTGGTAGTATGTGGCAATAGAAGCCCATTCTTGTTTCCTAAATGAAAGTAAAACAATCACAGTGAGACATTAATAGAGGCAACCTCGCATAAGCTCGCAATGAAATGGCCTAGTAACACTAACCAGCACACAGCCGCCCAATTATTCTGGTGCCTGCTATAGAGGTCTTGACCACAGGAATAACATCAGCAAGCTCAGATTCAAATGCACTGCGCTTTGTTCCACACACGCGCACACACAAAAAAAGAAAAGAAAGAAGAAAAAAAAATCAGCAACTTATAGAGGCACCACAACATTAGAAATCACTATTAATCTAATGCAGTCAACATATTAACCTGTAAAAATTTTCTGATCCTCCAATTGCAACCAAACAGTATGCATTTGTCAACTTCGAGAAAACCCCAATTTCACAAGAGTTCTCAAATTGAATTCCTGAAAAGATTTATGCAGCAATTTTCTTTAATTAAAAAGCATTTCAAACACCATGATTCTCTAACGAACATTATTTACCACGCTAACATAAAATAGAGCTATTATCATAAAATAGGTATCAAAATAAATTATTTGTAGCAGCTACAAAAAAGCTGCACCAACGGAAACTTACGAGATGCCATGATGGAATTGGATCAGTAAACTCTAAACACCTGCAACAACAAAATTAGATAAAAAGCTCAAATATTGTGTAAACTTCTTAAAATGATAAAAATGAAATTTAATGATTAATACGCACAAAAAGGGATTTTGGGTTCGCAAAAGAATCATAAATTTATCAAGAAACCAAATTAACCAACAAAATTATTATTATTGGTAAAACGATAGCCAATTCGTACAAACTTCGACAGGACAAAGCGATGCAACCATTCTATCACAACGAAGTTTTATAGCTACAACTCCTGATTCCTAATTTACCAAAATCGACTCTCTTTTTGCGAAGAAAACAATTAACTTTGTCGGAAAAGATCCATTATGTAACTCTTACCAGGAACAAAGGCGCGACTTCGGAGGAGCCAAGAGGATCCAGAGACCAGAAGGGGCCGAGAGAGACGCCGAGACGGGCGGAAGAGGGACGGATCGTTTCTCGGGGAGCAAGGGAAGCACTTCTAGGGTTTAATTAGGGTTTTCGTACTCGTGCGGGGGCTATTATAGCTGGGATTTGAACGGGCTGGGTTTGGCCCAAATTGAAGCCCGAACCGGCCCAATAGCGGGATGCTGACAATGAAGTTAAAAACCCAATTCTCTTAGCACACAAAGCCATTTGAGAAGATGGAAAAGCGTTTATATACGGAAAACACTTTGTACACCGCCCCCAGTGCAGCAAGACCTACGTGGGTTGCACCATCTCTTCCGATTGGTCCACGTAGCTCCCATATGGCCTGACACGATGGGACAGAATAGCAGGAGGATAATGTTACTTTTTGATCGTACATCCATTAAAAGTCGTTCAGCCTTTTACCATTGGTGTGAAGACGAAAATGCCCTTGAACTGGGGGTATCACCGGTCTTGAACTGAGGGTGTCGTGGGTCTTAAACTAGGGTGTCGTGGGTCTTGAACTAGGGGTGTTGTGGGTCTTGAACTAGGGGTGTCGTGGGTCTTAAACTAGCGGTGTCGTGGGTCTTGAACTGAGGTGTCGTGGGTCTTGAACTGGGGTGTCGTGGGTCTTGAACTAGAGGTGTCATGGGTCTTGAACTAGGGGTGTCATGGGTCTTGAACTGGGGGTATCGTGGGTCTTGAACTGGGGTGTCGTGGGTCTTGAACTAGGGTGTCGTGGGTCTTGAACTAGGGGTGTCATGGGTCTTGAACTGGGGGTGTCGTGGGTCTTGAACTGGGGTGTCGTGGGTCTTGAACTAGGGGTGTCATGGGTCTTGAGCTGGGGGTATCGTGGGTCTTGAACTGGGGTGTCGTGGGTCTTAAACTAGGGTGTCGTGGGTCTTGAACTATGGGTGTCATTGGTCTTGAACTGGGGGTGTCGTGGGTCTTGAACTGGGGTGTCGTGGGTCTTGAACTAAGGTGTCGTGGGTCTTGAACTATGGATGTCATTGGTCTTGAACTGGGGGTGTCGTGGGTCTTGAACTGGGGTGTCGTGGGTCTTGAACTAGGGTGTCGTGACCCCCAGTTTAAGACCCATGACACCCCCCAGTTCAAGACCCACGACACCCTAGTTCAAGACCCACGACACCCCAGTTCAAGACCCACGATACCCCCAGTTCAAGACCCATGACACCCCCAGTTCAAGACCCACGACACCCCCAGTTCAAGACCCATGACACCCCTAGTTCAAGACCTACGACACCCCAGTTCAAGACCCACGACACCCCCAGTTCAAGACCCACGATACCTCCAGTTTAACTGTAGTCGGTTGCCGGAACAAAAGTGAGTCGGATGCTGCCGGGAGTAGAGTTGGTGATGGTTGCTACCGACAGTAGGGAGCTGGATCTGGAATCGGAGCTGGCATCGGATGCCGAGAGCTAGCGTCAGGGCTGGGGCTAGCGTCGGTTGTGGAGAGTTTGGCGTCGGTTGCCAAGAGCTAGCATCGGGCCAGAACTGGCATCGGTTGCCGAGAACTGGCGTCGGGGCCCTAGAGTCGACAACCGAAACGAAGCATGAGGCTGTAGAGTCAATCAGGATGGATTTGAGAGCTGGAGTTGGTTGGATCTGAGAGTTGGAGTCGGGGTTGTCTCTGTTCCTCCATGCAGAGTAACATATAAAATATGCATGGCACCATGCAACGTAGAACACATGCATGGTGGGACCCTCATGTTGTATCATTCCTGCCTTTCTTCCATGCATCCGCTCACGTGGTGCATGTGGCCTCTCATGAGGTGACTAGACCAAGGGAAGAAGGTGATGATGCAACAGGGGCAACGGAATGGGTGCATAGAGGTAAGGTACGAGGAGATGAGGGCCAGCGGGAAGGGCTTGGCGCTATAGTGGAGGAGCTGAGAAGCGGCTTCCCTGGTAGACAAAACTGAAGCTCCCCTCTCTCCTTCCCCTCGATGTCAGATCAGAGAGAGAGAGAGAGAACGGGAAAGCAGAGGTATCCGAAAGCAGAGTCGGAAGAGAGTCTCTTTGAACTCCTTGATGGCCAGCGCTGCCATTCGGACCGGATCGGACCTGCACCTCATCAGAAGCATAGCATTCCTTGGTGGAATGCACACACTAACCCTCACATCCTCCTCCTCCCCGTCCCTCACCACCAAGACATCATCTTTCTTTGCTGCCCCATTCCCATTTCCCACCTCCAGCTCTCCAAGACAACCGAAAAGCATCCGGCATCCTGCAAGGCGAGCGCAGTCTCTACAACCTGCACCACAGCTTTCCACTCACGCATCGAAGCCAACAAAGATACACCATTCAAAATCACCATTAAAGTGGGGGAAAGGAGAGACCTTGACAGCACTGGCAACCGTCTTGCCCTGGGGCCTGAAGCCGCCGAGCACGCTGATGGCCTGTGGAGTCAGACCGACGTGCCCCATGACCGCAATCCTGGCCTCGACGATCGCCCTGGCCGCCGTGATTCTAGAGGGGGTGCCCCTTCCAGCTTGATGGCGTCCATCCCACCCTCCTTGAGTAATCTCACCGCCGTGTGCACAGCCTGTCCTACCATCAATCCAAGATCAACAAGAGACGATTTCCTTTTTTCTTTTTTTTGTCAGAGAGCGCGTGAGAGAGAGGTAGAGACCTGGGAAGGGGAGGACTCGTAGGAGCCGAAGGGGAGGTCGCCAACGAGGAGAGGGCGGGAGGCGCCGCGACTAACGCGCGGCAGTGGACGAGCATCTCGTCGAGGCAGGGAATTCTTTCTTGAATTAGGGGTGTCGTGTGTCTTGAACTGGGGTGTCGTGGGTCTTGAACTAGGGGTGTCATGGGTCTTGAACTGGGGTGTCGTGGGTCTTGAACTAAGGGTGTCGTGGGTGTTGAACTAGGGTGTCATGGGTCTTTAACTGGGGGTGTCATGGGTCTTGAACTAGGGGTGTCGTGGGTCTTGAACTAGGGGTGTCGTGGGTCTTGAACTGGGGTGTCGTGGGTCTTGAACTAGGGTGTCATGGGTCTTTAACTGGGGGTGTCATGGGTCTTGAACTAGGGGTGTCGTGGGTCTTGAACTGGGGTGTCGTGGGTCTTGAACTAAGGGTGTCGTGGGTCTTGAACTAGGGTGTCATGGGTCTTTACTGGGGGTGTCATGGGTCTTGAACTAGAGGTGTCGTGGGTCTTGAACTGGGGTGTCGTGGGTCTTGAACTAGGGGTGTCATGGGTCTTGAACTGGGGTGTCGTGTGTCTTGAACTGGGGGTGTCGTGGGTCTTGAACTAGGGTGTCATGGGTCTTGAACTGGGGGTGTCGTGGGTCTTGAACTAGGGTGTCGTGGGTCTTGAACTGAGGTGTCGTGGGTCTTGAACTAGGGGTGTCGTGGGTCTTGAACTGGGGTGTCCTGGGTTTTGAACTAGGGTGTCGTGGGTCTTAAACTGGGGTGTCGTGGGTCTTGAACTAGGGTGTCGTGGGTCTTAAAAGGGTGTCGTGGGTCTTGAACTGGGGTGTCGTGGGTCTTGAACTGGGGGTGTCGTGGGTTTCCAACTAGGGTGTCGTGGGTTTAAACTGATGCTTTGTCTTAAGGTTTTGAACTAGGGTGTCGTGGGTTATGAACTAGGGTGTCGTGGGTTTCCAACTAGGGTGTCGTGGGTTTGAACTGATGCTTTGTCTTAAGGTTATGAACTAGGGTGTCATGGGTTTCCAACTAGGGTGTCGTGGGTTTAAACTGATGCTTTGTCTTAAGGTTTTGAACTAGGGTGTCGTGGGTTATGAACTAGGGTGTCGTGGGTTTCCAACTAGGGTGTCGTGGGTTTGAACTGATGCTTTGTCTTAAGGTTTTGAACTAGGGTGTCATGGGTTATGAACTAGGGTGTCATGGGTTTCCAACTAGGGTGTCGTGGGTTTGAACTGATGCTTTGTCTTAAGGTTTTGAACCAGGGTGTCGTGGGTTATGAACCAGGATGTCGTGGGTTTCCAGCTAGGGTGTCGTGGGTTTAAACTGATGCTTTGTCTTAAAGTTTTGAACTAGGATGTCATCTGGCAGAGCTTTGCCACTCCTTCGGATACTCTTCTTCCAGGCCAGAACCTTACGATTTTTTATTAGCAAAATCCAAATAAGATGGCGGGTTGAAGTAGGCTGGAGGGAAAGGGCATTTTCGTCTTCACACCAATAGTAAAAGGCTGAACGACTTTTAATGGATGTACGATCAAAAAGTAACATTATCTTCCTGCTATTCTGTCCCATCGTGTCAGGCCACATGGGAGCCACGTGAACCAATCGGAAGAGGCAGTGCAGTCCACGTAGGCCTTGCTGCACCGAGAGCGGTGTACAAAGTGTTTTCCTTTATATACTGCCTCTGCCTGCATCGGGCGTTGTGATTTGCCAACAACAAAAGGCCCGCTCATGAATCCTGCATCATAGGTGCACTCATGAATGATTGAATCATTGCATTTGGTGCAAACCATTCTGCATCGAGTAGTATAAAAAGACTCTTGAAAGAATTCTTCTTAGAAGCCTTGTTATATAACAGCATTACTGTTGAGAAGCGTCAGGTGAGAGGAAAGCTTCGTGGGCCTTTAGAGGAAGGACATGACAGCCTTCTTCAACCGGAAACCTACAAGAAAAGTCTCGGACCGGTGATTCCAGTGGTGACCCTCCAATGCTCAAGTCAGTGACTTGTAGAACAGGAGTTTTCTTTAATGAGAGAGTAGAAATTTCGTTCCCCCCTCCTCGTTGTGAGTCGGGGTCTCTATATACCTGTTCGGGGTCCCTCTTACCCTTTGTTGATAACAGCCGAATCATATCTTCCGCTAAGATCGGCTTCATAAGTGGGCACACAGTTGCTAAACGTGTGCCATAAGTATTGGCGACGGTTCATAGTATTTCGGTAACCACCCGTGATCTTGGCAAAAGAGAAACGGGTTGGCAGGCCACATGGAAATCCTGCGTAAACAGCAATAGGTGATAAAGTTAGTCACGTGGGCCCAAAAGTGCAGCCATTGGGGCAGAAGATACATTTGGAGTTGAAGCCAACTATCCCTCGTAGAGCATTAATTATGGAGTCATAGCACTATTCACATACAATGCACTTTTCATGTGCATGACACTGTTCATGTGCATGACATTGTTCACGGCCAAAGGGAAAAAGCTGTTCACGATCGAAGGAATAAGCCGAGGCCGAAGGGGCTAACGTGGTAGCCATAAGAGAATAAGGCAATAAATGCCTTAGAGCAAGTGAATGCTCGTAGCCTTTGAGGCCATAAATGTTATAAATACGGGACACAAGGTGTGGCAGCCATGAGAATAAGGCAATAAATGCCTGGATGCTCGTGGCCTTTGAGGCCATAAATGCTATAAATACAGGAGAGAATAAGGCCGACGCCGAGACGCGAGGCTGAAGCCAAGGCGCTGTTGAGGCCAACGCTGACGCGAGGTGTGGTAGCCATAAATGCTATAAATATTGAAGAGAATAAGGCCAATGTGGTCGAGGCTGATGCCGAGACGCGAGGCCAACGCCAAGGTGCTGTTGAGACCGACGCCGACGCCAAGACCGACGCCGACGCCGAGGTCGACGCCGACTTAGATGAGGCGGGATGAGGCGACTTGGAGTGCCGAGGTGAGATGTCCGTGACACTCTACTCCATTAATTGCTCTCTCATTTCTGCACCATTAAATGCTCAAGCCCATTGACTCGACAACCGAAAATTAATGACGGTGGCCTTTGGGAGAACCACTCAACGTGGCCCTTTTTTCATTTTGTTCTCTTTCATTATGACGAAACGCTTGTTACAATTGCAAGCAATATCGTGGACGAAATTATATGCCCGTTGCGTCTTTCAAAAGAAGGCCGAGTAGAGTAGCGAGGCCGCCTAGGAATTAAGTCGTTCGGGAAGGCCGCCGAGGATGGCCGTCTCGAGAGGATGCCATCCAAAAATTGCTGTCTTTATTGCCTATTGGGTCAACCGGTCCCATCAAATGCCCCCCACACTCCTGAGCTTGTGTGCCTCGTGTTAGCTAAGCGAAAGGAGTGTAGGACTTTCTACCTTCGCATCTATCTTTTCCTATCAACTTCAACTATGATTCCTCCCAAGTGGGGAAACCCTTTTCCTTTGGCGCTGCCTTGTGTAGACGTCTTCATGCTCTTTGGAGCCATACTTTTTGCCTGTTCAAAAAACTTTTAAGCAAAGTTTGAGGGTAAGTGGGTTACTCTTGACTGGCAGCCAGTAATCCTCTCCCTATGCAAAGCCCGGAAGCGGATGCCTGTCAACTATGAGTTGGGGAGTCGGTTTCTCCTAACTGTGAGTTGACTTTGGGTCTTCTACTTGTCATAAAATTTGAAAGTGGGTGCCCCTCAACTGTGAACTGGGGAGTTGGCCTCTCCCAACTGAGTTGTCTTGGGGCTTCTTGATGGCTAAAGGTGACCAGTAATATGTTGCTGGTACATAATTTAGATAAAGGTCTTACTCGATTGGCCATTGGCCATTGAGGCAGAGTTAGAGCTGCTGTGAAGCCGTTGAGGATGTGATAAAGCTGCTGAAGCAGAGTTGAGGCCGTCGAGAGTCTTTTGAACCCCGAAGAGTGACCCGAGAGTTGCTGAAGTCGTTGGGTTCCTTTTAACCCCGAAGGGTGACCTGATAGTTAGAGAGTCGTCAGGTGCCTTTTCCCTTATGCCGACGATCTTTGTTGCCAACGCTAGAGTTAGTTTTCGATTTTTTGGTGCCGAGCTGGCCTCGGGCTTGAGTGCCGATAGTATATTGGTCTTTGAGCGATGACCGGAGTCGAGCTTTAGTGCCGATGGTATATCGGGCTTTAGGTGCCGAGCTGGAGTCGGGCTTTGGTGCCAATGGTGACTCAGGCTTGTTGCCATCGTGGAGCCGGGCTTGAGTGCTGACGTAGAGCCGGGCTTGAGTGCCGAGGGGAGACTCGGGCTTTAGTGCCGATGCAGAGTCGGGCTTAGGTGCCGAGGGAAGACTCGAGCTTGGATTGCCGACGTGGAGCCGAGCTTGAGTGCCGAGGGGAGACTCGGGCTTGAGTGCCGACGCGGAGTCGGGTTTAGGTGCCGAGGGGAGACTCGGGCTTGAGTGCCGACGCAGAGTCGGGCTTAGGTGCCAAGGGGAGACTCGGGCTTGAGTGCCGACGCGGAGTCAGGCTTAAGTGCCGAGGGGAGACTCGGGCTTGAGTGCCGACGCGGAGTCGGGCTTAGGTGCCGAGGGTAGACTCGGGCTTGAGCACCGATGCGGAGTCGGGCTTAGGTGCCGAGGGGAGACTCGGGCTTGAGTGCCGATGTGAAGTTGGGCTTAAGTGCCGAGAGGAGACTTGGGCTTAGAGTGCCGATGTGGAGTCGGGCTTGGGTGCCGACGCGGAGTCGGGCTCTTTGGATTTAGTGGTACAACGGTCTTCAGTGCCGATGGTACATTGGGCTTTTGAGACGCTAACGCGAGGTTGGTCTTGAATGCCGATACAGAGTCGATCTTCCCTGCGTGACATTTTTAAGCATCAATGAAAGAAAAAGTCTTAAGTGCAGCATACTTAGCTCTTGCGGTACCCTTATTTTCCTTCTGCAGACTTGAACGCTTCCGTCTGCTGGTGGTCTGCCCCCTAGGGAATCAAGTTGGTTGGTGAGCTTTAGCTCCTTAAGGAGAAATCCTACACTGCAGCCACTTTTATGGCTCTCCAGCTGCTAGAGTTGACTTTGAAACTAGGCTTGCTCGCCTTCTCTTTTCTCTCCATAGCGTTTGCAGCGATCATTCTCCATGTTGTGGACATCATTTCTTTTCCTTCTTCTCTACAGGAAGTTAATTTAGAAGGCTGATCAAGCCTTCCCACGGTGAGATCTTTACTGCTGATCCTGCTAACATTGCGCACATTCTCAAGTCTAACTTTTCCAAATACCGCAAGGGTCAGTACAATTATCGCATACTGAAGGATCCTTTTGGTGATGGAATCTTTACAGGGGATGGCGAGAAGTGGTGCCACCGAAGAAAGCTTGCAAGCTGTGAGTTATCGACCAAAGCTCTTCGAGATTTCTATAGTGTTGTGTTCAAAAGAAAGACAGCAAAGCTAGCAAGAAAGATCTCTGATGCTGTGAATGCTGCAGCAGTAATAGATGTGCAAGATCTTCTGATGAGATCGACTATGGATACGATCTTCAAAGTGGAGTTCGGTGCTGAGCTAGACGCTCTCTTGGGCTCCGATGAGTTCGGGACTCGCTTTAGCAAGGCTTTTGGTGACTTTAACCCCATGGTATTCTAGAGATATGTTGATATGTTCTAGGACATCAAGAAGCTTTTGAACATTGGACTGGAGGCTCAACTGAAGAAGAACCTTGAAGTGAAGAAGAACCTTGGTTCTTCCTAATGCTATGCAAGCATCCTCTGATACAGGAGAAGATTGCCATTGAAATCAAAGAGATTAGCTGCCGCTTCCACATGGGCTCGGGAGCCAAAGGTGTCGTCGCTCGCCGATGCGAGATACATGGATCCAGCCAAACAGCCATGGCTGGGATGGTGGCCGAAGCTGGCGATGTCCGTGGGAGGAGTCGGTATGAGCACATCTTTGAAAGACGATCATTAAGATGCAGCAGTCATAGCACAGACTTCCATCGCGTGCACACAACCTCGTGCATGCAATCCACCTTTCTTCAATTATATGAATATATTACGTGCATGTAAACCTTACCCAACCAAGGTGGAAGCAAGAGTTGGGAGGAAAAAAAGTTGAGTGAGACGGCTGGGAGCCTTATCCTTGTAGTTACGAAATTGGTGCTTGTTTGGTCGATGCGGGGAGAGGCCGGGCGCCGCCATGGACTTGAGAGCCGCCTTGGAGGAAACCGAGGCCGCTATGGAGTCTCGGGCCGCCGTGGGATTCTGGGGCCATCGTGGGATCTCGGGGGCCGCTATGAGGGGCTTGACCGTTGAGGATGAGAGGCCGCTGTGAGGGGCCATCATGGGATCCGAAGGCCTCTGTGAGGGGCCGTCATGGAGGAAGAGGCCGTCGTGGGATCCGGAGGCTGCCGTGTAGGAAACCGGAGCCGCCGTGATCTGGAGGCTGCTTTGGAGTCTTGGGCCTCCATGGAGCCTCGGGGCTGCTGTGGCCGTTGCGGAGGAAGAGGCCATTTAGGAAGGCCGCCAAGGATGGTCGCCTCTGACTGTTTATTGAACCTTTGATTGAGCTCCTCTGGCCGCCGGTGTTGTTCATCCAGATGCCCCTTCATCTCATGATTAGGGTCCTTCCCAGATGGCTCAGAGGATGAGTAAGGGGAGAAGTGGCTGCTCGAGCAGAAGGTAGGAGACCGCAGTCTCTTGAAACCTTTACGGTGGTGCTTAGGTGAAGCATGATGGTGACAAGCTTCTCTATGAGAAGATTTCCTGCGGGCGAATCACTGGCTAACTGGTGCAGCTATCATGGAAGATGTGAGAGGCTTCGGCTGCTGCTGAGTGGCCAACGAGCGTTACTTCTGCAACTCATGAACTGCTGCATTTAAGGCATGAACTTGTTGATTGAGGATGGTCAGCTGGTTAATTAGAGCAGCTGAGGTTGGTGGTGAGGAAGGAGCAGAGAGAGAGAGTGGTCCTTTGCTGCTCAGTGCTATGCGGATGCCCCCCGGCATGATTGGTGAGGACCTTCGGCACGCGTGTCACCACCATGGCTATCTTAAAGGAGACAAAGACTTATAGGTTAGGGAAACAGAGCTCTCTTTCCTTTAGCACATGCCCCTTCCTGGCGCGCCAATCTGTTGCCGCCAAATCACTGTTGAGAAGCGTCATGTGAGAGAAAAGCTTCATGGGCCTTCAAAGGAAGAACAGGACCGCCTCCTTCAGCTGGGAACCTGCAAGAAAAGTCCCGGACCGGTGATTCCGGCGGGGACCCTCCGATGCTCAAGTCAGTGACTTGTAGAACAGGAGTTTTCTTTAATGAGAGAGTAGAAATTTCGTTCCCCCCTCCTCGTTATGAGTTGGGGTCTCTATATACCTGTTTGGGGGTCCCTCTTACCCTTTGTTGATAACAGCCAAATCATATCTTCCGCTAAGATCGGCTTCGTAAGTGGGCACACAGCTGCTAAACGTGTGCCATAAGTATCGGCGATGGTTCATAGTATTTTGGTAACCACCCGTGATCTTGGCAAAAGAGAAACGGGCAGGCCATGTGAAAATCTTGCATAAACAGCAATAGGTGATAAAGTTAGTCATGTGGGCCCCAAGGTGCAGCCATTGGGGCAGAAGATACGTTTGAAGTTGAAGCCAACTATCGTTTGGAGTTGAAGCCAACTGTCCCTTGTAAAGCATTAATTATGGAGTCATGGCAATGACACTGTTCATGTGCATGACACTTAAGCCAAGGCAGGAAAGGGCTAACGTGGCAGCCATAAGAGAATAAGGCAATAAATGCCTTAGAGCAAGTGGATGCTCGTAGCCTTTAAGGCCATAAATGCTATAAATACGGGATGGCAGCCATAAATAAGAATAAGACAATAAATGCCTGGATGCTCGTGGCCTTTGAGGCCATAAATGCTATAAATACGGGAGAGAATAAGGCCGAGACGCGAGGCGGACGCCAAAGCGCTGTTGAGGCCGACGCAGCGTGGCAGCCATAAATGCTATTAATACGGAGAGAATAAGGCCGACGCGATCGAGGCCGATGCCGAGACGTGAGGCCGATGCCAAGGCGCTGTTGAGGCCGCCGAGGCCGCCGAGGCCGACGCCGACTTAGATGAGGTGGGATAAGGCGACTTGGAGTGCCGAGGCGAGATGTTCGTGATACTCTACTCTGCACTATTAAATGCTCAAGCCCATTGACTCAACAACCGAAAATTAATGATGGTGGCCTTTGGGAGAACCACGCAATGTGGCCCTTTTTCCATTTTGTTCTCTTTCATTATGACGAGACGCTTGTTACAATTGCAAGCAATATCGTGGACGAAATTAAATGCCAGTTGCGTCTTTCAAAAGAAGGCCGAGTAGAGTAGCGAGGCCGCTAGGAATTAAGCCGCTCGGGAAGGCCACCGAGGATGGCCGTCTCGAGAGGATGCCATCCAAAAATTACTGTCTTTATTGCCCATGGGGTCAACCGGCCCATCAAATGCCCCCCACACTCCTGAGCTTGTGTGCCCCCGTGTTAGCTAAGCGAAAGGAGTGTAGGACTTTCTACCTTCACATCTGCCCTTTCCTATCAACTTCAACTATGATTCCTCCTAGGTGGGGAAACCCTTTTCCTTTGGCGCTGCCTTGTGTAGACGTCTTCATGCTCTTTGGAGCCATGCTTTTGCCTGTTCAAAAAACTTTTAAGAAAGTTTGAGGGTAACTGGGTTACCCTTGACTGGCAGCTAGCAATCCTCTCCCTATGCAAAGCCCGAAAGCGGATGCCCGTCAACTATGAGTTGGGGAGTCGATTTCTCCTAACTGTGAGTTGACTTTGGGTCTTCTACTTATCATAAAATTTGAAAGTGGGTGCCCCTCAACTGTGAGCTGGGGAGTTGGCCTCTCCCAACTGAGTTGTCTTGGGCTTCTTGATGGCTAAAGGTGACCAGTAATATGTTGCTGGTACATAATTTAGATAAAGGTCTTACTCGATTGGCCATTGGCCATTGAGGCAGAGTTAGAGCTGCTGTGAAGCCGTTGAGGATGTGATAAAGCTGCTGAAGCAGAGTTGAGGCCGTCGAGAGTCTTTTGAACCCCGAAGAGTGACCCGAGAGTTGCTGAAGTCGTTGGGTTCCTTTTAACCCCGAAGGGTGACCTGATAGTTGGAGAGTCGTCAGGTGCCTTTTTCCTTATGCCGATGATCTTTGTTGCCAACGCTAGAGTTAGTTTTCGGTTTTTGGTGCCGAGCTGGCCTCGGGCTTGAGTGCCGATAGTATATCGGTCTTTGAGCGCTGACCTGAGTCGAGCTTTAGTACCGATGGTACATCGGGCTTTAGGTGCCAAGCTGGAGTCGGGCTTTGGTGCCGATGGTGACTCGGGCTTGTTGCCGTCGTGGAGCCGGGCTTGAGTGCCAACGCAGAGCCGGGCTTGAGTGCCGAGGGGAGACTCAGGCTTGAGTGCCGATGCGGAGTCGGGCTTAGGTGCCGAGGGGAGACTCGGGCTTGGATTGCCGACGTGGAGCCGAGCTTGAGTGCCGACGTGGAGCCGGGCTTGAGTGCCAAGGGGAGACTCGGGCTTGAGTGCCGACGCGGAGTCGGGTTTAGGTGCCGAGAGAAGACTCGGGTTTGAGTGCCGACGCGGAGTCGAGCTTGAGTGCCGACATGGAGCCGGGCTTGAGTGCCGAGGGGAGACTCGGGCTTGAGTGCTGACGCGAGTCGGCTTAGGTGCCGAGGGGAGACTCAGGCTTGAGTGCCGACGCGGAGTCAGACTTAAGTGCCGAGGGGAGACTAGGGCTTGAGTGCCGATGCGGAGTCGGGCTTAGGTGCCGAGGGTAGACTCGGGCTTAAATGCCGACGCAGAGTCGGGCTTAAGTGCCGAGGGGAGACTCGGGCTTGAGTGCCGATGCGGAGTTGGGCTTAAGTGCCGAGGGGAGACTTGGGCTTAGAGTGCCGACGTGGAGTCGGGCTTGGGTGCCGACGCGGAGTCGGGCTCTTTGGATCCAGTGGTACACCGATCTTCAGTGCCGATGGTACATCGGGCTTTTGAGACGCTAACGTGAGGTTGGTCTTGAATGCCGATACAGAGTCTATCTTCCCTGCGTGAATTTTTAAGCATCAATGAAAGAAAAAGTTTTAAGTGCAGCATACTTAGCTCTTGCGGCACCCTTGTTTTCCTTATGCGGACTTGAATGCTTCCGCCCACTGGTGGTCTGCCCCCCAGGGAATCAAGTTGGTTGGTGAGCTTTAGCTCCTTAAGGAGAAATCCTACACCGCAGCCACTTTTATGGCTCTCCAGCTGCTAGAGTTGACTTTGAAACTAGGCTTGCTCGCCTTCTCTTTTCTCTCCATAGCGTTTGCAGCGATCATTCTCCATGTTGTGGACATCATTTCTTTTCCTTCTTCTCTACAGGGAGTTAATTCAGAAGGCTGATCAAGCCTTCCCACGGTGAGATCTTTATTGCTGATCCTGCTAACATTGCGCACATTCTCAAGTCTAACTTTTTCAAATACCGCAAGGGTCAGTACAGTTATCGCATACTGAAGGATCCTTTTGGTGATGGAATCTTTACAGGGGATGGCGAGAAGTGGTGCCACCGAAGAAAGCTTGCAAGCTGTGAGTTATCGACCAAAGCTCTTCGAGATTTCTATAGTGTTGTGTTCAAAAGAAAGACAGCAAAGCTAGCAAGAAAGATCTCTGATGCTGTGAATGCTGTAGCAGTAATAGATGTGCAAGATCTTCTAATGAGATCGACTATGGATACGATCTTCAAAGTGGAGTTCGGTGCTGAGCTAGACGCTCTCTTGGGCTTCGATGAGTTCGGGACTCGCTTTAGCAAGGCTTTTGGTGACTTTAACCCTATGGTATTTAGAGATATGTTGATATGTTCTGGGACATCAAGAAGCTTTTGAACATTGGACTGGAGGCTCAATTGAAGAAGAACCTTGAAGTGAAGAAGAACCTTGGTTCTTCCTAATGCTATGCAAGCATCCTCTGATACAGGAGAAGATTGCCATTGAAATCAAAGAGATTAGCTGCCGCTTCCGCATGGGCTCGGGAGCCAAAGGTGTTGTCGCTCGCCGATGCGAGATACATGGATCCGGCCAAACAGCCGTGGCCGGGATGGTGGCCGAAGCTGGCGATGTCCATGGGAGGAGTCGGTACGAGCACATCTTTGAAAGACAATCGTTAAGATGCAGCAACCATAGCACAGACTTCTATCGCGTGCACACAACCTCGTGCATGCAATCGACCTTTCTTCAATTATTTGAATATATTACATGCATGTAAACCTTACCCAACCAAGGTGGAAGCAAGAGTTGGAAGGAAAAGGAGTTGAGTGGGACGGCTGGGAGCCTTATCCTTGTAGTTGCGAAACTGGCACTTGTTTGGTCGCTGCGGGGCGAGGCCGAGGGCCGCCATGGACTTGAGAGCTGCCTTGGAGGAAACCGGGGCCGCTGTGGAGTCTCAGGCTGCCGTGGGATTCTGGGGCCACCGTGGGATCTTGGGGGCCGCTATGAGGGGCTTGACTGTTGAGGAAGAGAGGCCGCTGTGAGGGGCCGTCATGGGATCCGGAGGCCTCTGTGAGGGGCCGTCGTGGAGGAAGATGCCGTCATGGGATCCGGAGGCTGCCGTGGAGGAAATCGGAGCCGCCGTGATCTGGAGGCTGCTTTGGAGTCTTGGGCCTCCATGGAGCCTCGGGGCTGCTGTGGCCGTTGCGGAGGAAGAGGCCATTTAGGAAGGCCGCCAAGGATGGTCGCCTCTGACTGTTTATTGAACCTTTGATTGAGCTCCTCTGGCCGTCAGTGTTGTTCATCCAGATGCCCCTTCATCTCATGATTAGGGTCCTTCCCAGATGGCTCAGAGGATGAGTAAGGGGAGAAGTAGCTGCTCGAGCAGAAGGTAGGAGACCACAGTCTCTTGAAAGCTTCACGATGGTGCTTAGGTGAAGCATGATGGTGACAAGCTTCTCTATGAGAAGATTTCCTGCGGGCGAGTCGCTGGCTTACTGGTGCAGCTATCATGGAAGATGTGAGAGGCTTCGGCTGCTGCTGAGTGGCCAACGAGCGTTACTTCTGCAACTCATGAACTGCTGCATTTAAGGCATGAACTTGTTGATTGAGGATGGTCAGCTGGTTAATTAGAGCAGCTGAGGTTGGTGGTGAGGGAGGAGCAGAGAGAGAGAGTGGTCCTTTGCTGCTCAGTGCTATGCGGATGCCCCCCGGCATGATTGGTGAGGACCTTCAGCACGCGCGTCACCACCATGGCTATCTTAGAGCGGATAAAGACTTATAGGTCAGGGAGACAGAGCTCTCTTTCCTTTAGCACATGCCCCTTCCTGGCGCGCCAATCTGTTGCCGCCAAATCACTGTTGAGAAGCGTGAGGTGAGAGGAAAGCTTCGTGGGCCTTCAGAGGAAGAACAGGACCTCCTCCTTCAGCTGGGAACCTGCAAGAAAAGTCCCGGACCGGTGATTCCAGCGGGACCCTCCGACGCTCAAGTCAGTGACTTGTAGAACAGGAGTTTTCTTTAATGAGAGAGTAGAAATTTCGTTCCCCCCTCCTCGTTATGAGTCGGGGTCTCTATATACCTGTTTGGGGTTCCCTCTTATCCTTTGTTGATAACAGCCGAATCATATCTTCCGCTAAGATCGGCTTCGTAAGTGGGCACACAGCTAAGATCGGCTTCGTAAGTGGGCACACAGCTGCTAAACGTGTGCCATAAGTATCGGCACGGTTCATAGTATTTCGGTAACCACCCATGATCTTGGTAAAAGAGCAACGGGTTGGCAGGCCATGTGGAAATCCTGCATAAATAGCAATAGGTGATAAAGTTAGTCACGTGGGCCCCAAGGTGCAGCCATTGGGGCAGAAGATACGTTTAGAGTTGAAGCCAAATGTCTTTCGTAAAGCATTAATTATGGAGTCATGGCACTGTTCATGTGAATGACACTGTTCACGATCGAAGGAATAAGCCGAGGCAGAACGTGGCAGCCATAAGAGAATAAGGCAATAAATTCCTTAGAGCAGGCCATAAATGCTATAAATATGGGATGAGAGGCGTGGCAGCCGGAATAAGACAATAAATACCTAGATGCTCGTGGCCTTTGAGGCCATAAATGCTATAAATATGGGACCATAAATGCTATAAATATGGGACCATAAATGCTATAAATATGGGAGAGAATAAGGTCGAGACGCGAGGCCGAGGCGCTGTTGAGGCCGACGCGAGGCGTGGCAACCATAAATGCTATTAATACAGGAGAGAATAAGGCTGATGCCGAGACGCGCTATTGAGGCCAACGCCAAGACCGATGCCGATGCCAAGACCGACACCGATGTCGAGGCCGTTGCGAGGCCGACGGACTTAGATGAGGCGACTTAGAGTGCCGAGGCCGATGTCGAGGCTGTTGCTGAGGCCGACGGCGACTTAGATGAGGCGGGATGAGGCGACTTAGAGTGCCGAGGCAAGATGTCCGTGGCACTCTACTCCATTAATTGCTCTCTCACCATTAAATGCTCCAACCCACTGGACATTAATGACGGTGGCCTTTGGGAGAACCCATGCAACGTGGCCCTTTTTCCCTTTTGTTCTCTTTCATTATGACGAGATGCTTGTTACAGCTGCGAGCAGGACAAAATTAAATGCCCGTTGCACTCTACTCCATTAATTGCTCTCTCACCATTAAATGCTCCAACCCACCGGACATTAATGATTGTGGCCCTTGGGAGAACCCATGCAACGTGGCCCTTTTTTCCTTTTTGTTCTCTTTCATTATGACGAGATGCTTGTTACAGCTGCGAGCAATATTGTGGACGAAATTAAATACCCGTTGCGTCTTTCAAAAGAAGGCCGAGTAGAGTAGCGAGGCCGCCTAGGAATTAAGACGTTCGGGAAGGCTGTCATCCAAAAATTGCTGTCTTTATTGCCCATGGGGTCAACCGACCCCATCAGGTGCACTCATGAATGGTTGAATTATCGCATCTAGTGCAAACCATTCTGCATCGAGTAGTATAAAAAGACTTTCTCTTGAAAGAATTCTTCTTAGAAGCCTTGTTATATAGCAGCATCAATGTAGAAAAAGTTTCAAAAATAGATAAACACAAATAAAAATTAAAAATAAAATTATATTAGAGAGAACAAAATTATACTTAAAAGAACTAAAGTTAAAGTAAAGATTTTTTTTTAAAATAGAAAATAAATAAAAGTTAAAATTAAAAGAGAATTTTAGAGATGAAAACAAACTAATGTGAAGAAATAATAAGAAGGCTTCATGCCTTTCCTTCTTTAAGGACTTTTAATCTTGTACATTGGATTTTTATAGAATCTTGAAAGAAGAATTCTAGCATTGGTATCTCTTTTTAGATATAGCCCCTTAGTATATAAAAACTAAAAAGATCTAAATAATTTTACTAATAGAATTAATTAATGAAAATAGAATATAATAAAGTGCTATTTATGTGATTAATTTTCTAAAGTCAATTGATGTTTTTTCTAATACACATGAGATACAATTTATCAAAAAAATAATAACAAATAATTTTGTACTCTAAACCCATTCCATTAGAGCTTGTGGAAAAAATATAGATGAAAATTTTTATAAGTTTTTTTTTAAAAAAATAATTCTTTGATTATTATGCATTGAAATGGTATTTTGTAAATATCTAGAACTTTTTTTGATATATGTTTTAGATAAAACATCCATATTTTCCTAATTTGATCTTCATTTTTAGTGACTTAAGATTTATTAAAAAGCTTGCTTAATGGTTAATGTTTGGAATTCTGCCTATGCTAATATTGATGAAGCTCCCTTTTGAATGGATACATATAGTATTATCATCTTTACTATAACATGACATAATCTTCAAACTTTAAATCCATCAAATACCTATGAGTTAAATGTCATCTTATATTTTTTTCATTATGTAGTGCTTAAAAATTTAATAGACATTGAGAGAATCTCTTATCCTACTAATATATCTTTACACTAATTTCAAAGAATTAGCTTTAAGCTTATTCAAATATAATTTTTAATACAATCATATAGTTATTTGAACCTTAGATAGTTTATCACGTATTTTTACTTGGATCTCTTTTTGCAATTTGAATTTTCTTGTATTATACTCCCATCCTAGTTTAGGCATGTGATTAAATATGAAGTTCTTTACTATATCAAGTATTTGATAAACAAATCACAAAATTCAAAGTATTTGTAGATATCTCCCCATATAATGAAAATAAAACTAAATTTGGAAATGATCTATCATTTTTGTAGTAAAAAAAAGCCAAAATGTAATCTCAAATTTTGTCCAAATAGGTAATTCTGAGTTTGTCAATCTAATTGGTGGAGGACAATTTTAGAGTATAATTTATCGATTTCGATAGTTATCACTACTTTGCTAATAAATATATTTCTCATCTATAACTAACATTACTTGCTTGCATGGTTCAAGTCAAATTGGGAGAAAATATGGATAATATGAAACAGTTTAAGAATTTAATGTAAGATTATCCTAAACTTCATATTTGAATAAACTTTTCATTAGAAATGTGATGCCACTAGATATTGAAATATCTAATAATTAGTTGAAATTTCATTTGATTACAATTTTTCACTATACATGCAAAAAGATTATAACACTAGCACTTTTAATGGATGTATTTATCATGTAAATTTCTAATAGGAAATTAAATGTGTTGTGATTCTTATTTTTTGAAGGTGAACTTTTGAGTTGCTTAGGGCAACATCTCTTATTCACAACTCTACTATAAAATAAACTTTTTTTTTTTTGGTACAGATGGGTGATCACACCAATCTAGAGTGAGTCAAATCCGAAATATCGGAATACAATATCTGGGCTAGAATAATAGGGCAAGGGTGACCCTGCTGCCAGCTCCAAAAGTCAGAGTGATAAGCCACTCTAGCAGCTATCCAATCCGCAGCTGCATTGGCTTCCCTGTAGATATGCCGAATCTGGGCACTAGCAGCTCCCAGAAGAAGAGATCTGATATCACTGATCAGGGGGATGGACGACCAATAGTCAATGGAATCTTGACGGATCCTGCTGATAACCGTAGCAGAATCACCTTCAATAATAAGCCTTTGGACACCCAGGGTCCGAAAGGCATAAGAAATACCAGCCCACGCCTCATACAGTTCAGCAAGGGGAACAGTAGAGTCAAGCAATCCAAATCTGCCAGCCGCAATCATCATGTCATCCGACCCTCTGATCACAAAAGCTAAACCCGCATGTCTACCGCGAACACTCCTATCAAAGTTGATTTTAATAAACCCTAGGGTTGGGGGCTCCCAAGAAATAAAAACCGTACGCCGGTATGTTACCAAAGTAGCATGGGAGTCCCAGTGGCCAGGGCAAGCAGAATCCAGAGAGCTCTGATGGAAAGTATACTCTGCGGCTAAGGAGACAGCGGACCTAATGACCCGAAGGGAGGTAGCTGCCTTATCAGTGAACACAATCTGATTTCGGGATAACCAGATCTAGTACGCAATATAAGCTCACCTCGGAACCATCTGATAGACACCATTCTGCATAGCCTGCCTGATCAGCCAAAGGAAAGATAAACACTAGGAATCCGAATCATGCTCCCAAGGACACATCCTCGAACTATGCCAGATCTGTCTCGCTCTACTGCATAAGAAGATAGCATGATCCACTGTCTCCTCCTCGATACCACACAACAGGCATATAGGCATGATGCTCAAACCTCTCCTCGAGAGCAGGAAACAAGTTGGAAGAATACTCCAAGCAAGCTTCCATACGAACAGATGCACTCTAGGGTGAATGGGAAGATGCCAGATCCAAGTCAAATCCATCACTTGCTGGGGCAGAGGCCGATAGATATCGACAAGGTCCCTCATAGAAGCCCGGGGCGAACAAGTTCTCCTCCAAACCCTAGAATCATCCGTGTGGCCCAGAATGAGAGGAAGAGAAGTAACACGATGGTAGAGCTCATCCCCGAAGAAGCACGATATCGACGAGGAAAGCCAAGCAGAATGATCTTGAGAAATAAGATTAGAGACTCTCATTCCATTAGGGATATCATGGTAACAAAAGTAGGCCATCGAGACAGGGGAAGGTCAGTAATCTAAGCGTCCTGAAGAACATCCACAGAGGAACCATCGCCAATCATCCAAGAAATGCCATCTAGAATAGCCGGAGCGTGACGACATACCTCTTTCCAGAAGAAGGAGTGCCCGTGGGAGGATTGAGGGGAAGCTGAATGATTCCAGTCACCATATTTGGCATGCATGAAGGAGCTCCACAAATAATGCAGATCAAGCAAGAACCGTGAGGCATGCCTAGCTATAAGAGCTTCCCGTCTGGCAATAAGAGACTGGATCCCAAGCCCACCCTCAGCAGTCGGCATACAGACAATATCCCAAGCAAGAAGATGAACACCATGACCTTCCTGCATAGAGGACCAAAGAAAGTCCCGAAAATATCTCTCAATCTTTCTCAAACATGTCAAAGGGATGGCAGCATTAGATAACAGATATAGAGGAAGAGAAGACAGTACTGAGCGTAAAAGAGTAATCCGAGCCATCATAGAGAGCCCAGTAACCTACCACCCCTCCAGGCGATCGCGGACCCTCCTTTCCAGGATACTGAAGTCGGAAATTCGAGGCCTTCTTCCCGTGATGGAAATCCCAAGGTAAGACAGCTGATCAGCCTGAGTAGAAATACCCATAATTTGCAATATAGATCCCCTGACCATGGGAGGCGTCTTCGGGCTAAAACAGATCAAGGATTTGTTGAGATTAATTTTCTGACCAGAAGCCCGACAATAATCTTGCAGAATGGTCGCCAAAATGGAAGCATTATGGGTAGAAGCCTTCCCTAGAAGAATGCAGTCATCCACAAACATTAAGTGGGAAAGAGTGGGCCCAAGAGGACCAGTAGAATAGGGCTCCAAAGACGAGTCCATCTGAGCCTGAGAGAGTGCCCGGGACAGAGCATCAGCAGATAGAATGAAAAGGAAGGGGGAAAGAGGACATCCCTGCCTCAAGCCAACCTCGGAATGGAAGCAATCAGTCTGGCCTCCATTAATAAGGAGAGAGAAAGATGGCCGGTGGACACACACCATAATCCAGGTAATAAAGAGATCATCAAAGCCAAACTCCTGGAGGGTACAACACAGAAAGTCCCAACTCAATCTGTCATAAGCTCTCTCCATATCAAGCTTGACGACCATGAGACGCTGACGACTAGAGGCACACTACAGATCATGCATAAACTCCTGGGCTAACAGAGCGTTATTAGTAATACTCCATGTAACATCCTGAAAACCTTGTAATTTATGGCATTTTTATTTGAAATGAAAGTCAGAAAGTTTCAGTGAAATGTGGGTGTGCTGGCCTTTTGATAAATGTAAAGAGAAGAAATTTTGGAGTAAATGAGTATATTTCTGAATGTTAATGAGTTTGATTTAAGAAATTGAGAGACTTAAGTTTTAATGGGTTTAAATCATAAGAAAAATCAAGTTTAGTTTGAGTTTTATCCTGAAATGATGTTTTTAGTGGTTGGAGTCGACACTATTTGGAGTGGAGTCGACTCTAGCACGGTTTTAAACTTTCGGCACGCTTTGGAGTCGACATCTACTTTTCTGGAGTCGACACCTACTTTTCTGGAGTTGACACCTACTTTTCTGGAGCCGACACCTATTTCTGCTGGAGCCAACTCCAAATCTGTTGGAGCTGACTTCAAGACGGCAGGTTTTTCTGAGTTAAATCTTGAGAATTTCATATTTATTCCGTTTCAAGTCTGATTTGGATGTCGTTTGAACCGTTGGATTTCTAAAATCGAGTTCTTCAAGATGGTAAAGTCTTTCTTAGAAATGTTACATAAAAGTATCAATTTAAGAAAAAATGATAATCTAGGCTATAAATCGATTAAAAAAATGCTATGTCAGGGGCAAAATGGGAAAAGGCTCCGATGTCAATTGCTAATTGTATTAAGGGCAATTTGGAAAAGAAAATCTAAGGGCAAAATATCATGGTTATAAGTGAGCCATGTGTTTTCTAAAAAGCATGCGTTAAGAGTGTTTGAGGGCAAAAGAAGAATTTGGCATGCCTTAACCCTTAAGTTTCCCATGACTTGGTCCCCAAGTCACTAGAGAAAAGGGGAAAAACGTGGGTTCAGCTAGAGAAAAGAAAGAAAGAAAGAAAGAGAGAAAGAAGAAGAGAAAAGAGAGGAAGAGAAAGAAGAAGAAGGAGGAAGAAAGAGGAAGGGAAAGGGAAGCTTGGGGTTTGTACTCAACTCCATGTAAGCTATAGCTTCCCTAGATCTTGCATGACTTTAGATTTTCTTAGATTATTGTATTTTGAGGTAATAGTAGAAGAAATCTTGAGTAGAGAAAGGGTGGAAGAAAATAATGAGATATTAGATGATAGATCATGTATGCATGCATGGTTTATGGGAAAACCTCATGTCGAGGTAATCCTAATAGCTATCGTATCTGTATGTTGACGTAGGTCAAGAGGGTTATTCCAGAGAACCGGAATACCGGAGTTGAGTACCAGTCGAGGAGTAACCTACTAAGGTGAGTGGGTTTCTCATCTAGCAATGAGAAGTTCATTTGAGCTAGTATAATGAGATTAATACCTAGTTATGGTATGTTATGTTTAGCAGAGTATTATGTATGTTTTAAATATGAGAAATGAGAACCTAGTATATGATATTCTGATAAATGAGTTTTGAGCATGAGTTTTAAGCATAAAGAAATAAGCATGAGTTTCGAGCATGAGTTTTGAGCATAAACACATAAGCATGAGTTTCGATGAGGGGATTTTTAATGTATACATAGCATATTTACATGATAAAGCTTTACAAATGATGTATGTATCATACTGAGCATCAGACAGCTATGGGGCTGATCACCCTTTAGACTGTACTGTAGCATGAGCATTGCACACTACTATCAAGCTGGCACCTCCTTGCGAACAGATCGTACGATGAACCCTAGAATCAGGGGTGAGTGCACGCTTAACCAAGCTAGTGGGGCTGGTTGTGAGCAGCCCGTGGGGGCATGAATCATAGCTCAGTGGTGCTGATTACTATATATAGCCCGTGGGGTCAGAGAGAAAACCCGAGGTTCCAGGGTTAAGGAACAAAGCACTTTGCCGGGTGAACCGCACGGGTAAGGGGTGCTATTTGTGCGGGGATCCTGTTGCTAGTCACGCACCCGATGAGAGTACACCTTCGGAAGGGTGACTGTAGGGTGGTACCTCAGAGGCATTATACACACAGTCCAGCATCATGAGATTTAAAAGCATATGTTGTGATATAAAAAGGATCAGTGGGCCAAGTAGTTATCCCGAGAGGGAGAGTTTACTTGAGATGCCAGTAGGCAAGCAGATTCCGGTGGGAGTCTAAGAATTTAATAAAGAAGTCTGGGTTGTAGATAAAGAATGCATATTTTTATATTGTAATGTATGGATTTTTATCTTAATGAGTTATCTTTCAGTAAAAAGTTGTTGTAGAGTATTTCAGTACTGATATGTTATTTGAAGAATAAGCTACATTTTATTTTATCTGATATCATGTTAAAAATGTACTTTGAGTTGTACAAGCTAAATAGTATCAGCATACGATTGAAAATAAGAGGTTATGGTTCTCTATTTCTTCATAGTTAGATGGTTATCCAGTCACTGAGACTTAGGTCTCATCCCTCTATGATTTAAATGTTCTTTCAGATCAGTGAGTATTTCTGCCAGGATCACAAGATAAGCAGGACAGAACCCTTAGCTGGTAAGCTTGCTTGGATGCAAGGGTGTATAGATGCTAGCCTTGTATATTGAGATAGTGTGGTTTGATATTTGTATATTGTATATGTGTATGTGTACAGTGAGATGTAATGATGTTTTAGACCTTTTTGGATATGAATATGAGACTTATGTTTTGGAGAAAATTATGAGCATGATGTGTGCACTTATGATTTTGATGTCGATTGTGAATGTGATCTTGTAAACTGCCTGAGGAATGTCATGAAAAATATTATCTGAGCAGGTTGATGCTTAGTGTTGATTGAGTGATTTGTGTATATAATTGAGATGAAAATGAAAAGTTTTTAACAGGATGTGTTTTTGTGTGTGTCTGCCACTTATGATAATTAGTTGGGTTCTCTAGTTCTTTATGGAGCGCTACATAAAGACTAGTAAAACTCTATCCGATTACCACAAGTGTGTAGGTGTGCTGTCGGTGGCCCCAAAGAGGAGGGGGAGCTGACAAGTTTTGGTATCAGAGCTCTAGGTTATTAGGTCCTAGGGGAATAAGTATGAGTATGAGTCTGGGATAATTGAATGTTTATGATTATAGCTATTGAATGATGAAACTGATGTAATGAATAATGTCTAGTAGGACGATTACTACAAAGGCATCTAGAGAGACAGAGCAATCTTTAGGCAGGGATAGAAGCAAAGGTCAAAGTAGACCCAGAAAGTCAGTTAGAAGAAGTCAAATTGGTAGAATGGCTTCTAGTGATTCCACCGAGCCAGTATCTAATGAGGCTAGAGTGAGGGCGTCTTCAGAGCAGATGCCAGAGTCTTCTTCATAGTCTATTACCCCTGTGCCAGTAGACCCATCTCGAGTACAGACTCAGGGGCCTAGTATGCCAGAGTTGGTAGGCATGATTACTCAAGCTGTGGGTGCTAGTTCTAGCCTTCCATCTAAAAATATGGAGGTTGTGAGGAATGTGGAAAGAGCCAAAAAGTTAGGGGCTCTGGAGTTCCAGGAAACTACTGATCCTATTCAGGCCGGGGCATGGCTGCAGAGGATCGAGAGAGTATTTGATGTGATGGGATGCTCTGAGGAGCAGAGGCTGAGTATTGCCACCTTTTTACTAGAGGGTAGAGCCCAGAGTTGGTGGAGATCTATTTAGGGCAGGCAGCCCCAGGGAGTGGAGTTGACATGGGAAAATTTTAGAAGAGAATTTCATCAGCAATATTATTATGAGATTTATAGGGATCAGAAGAGGAGGGATTTCCTTTGTCTGACTCAGGGGAGGATGTCCGTGGCAGATTATGAAGCCACTTTTGTGGAGTTATCTCAGTTTGCTAGGGCCTTGGTGGCTGATGAGAGGGAGAGATGTCGACTATTCCAGGATGGATTGAATCTTCCTATTAAAGCCAAGACCTGTATGCAGACCTATAATAGTTATTCTGAGTTGGTGCAGGGAGCACTCAAAGCCGAGGAGATTGAAAAAGAATATATGAGTAGGAGGCAGGATAGAATAAAAAGAAGTGCTCCTAGTTATTATTCTGCTCCGGGAGGGACTCAGCCATTTAAGAAACCCCAGAGGACTGGACAATTTTATTCTGGGTTTAGAGCCCCTGGTGATGTGGGCAGAAGATCAGTATCTGTGTCAGCATCTAGCCCAGTTCAAAGAAAGCCTTATGGGGGTGTGCCTCAGGTTGCCACCAGCAGGGTGTCTGGTGATGTAGGGGAGTAGGGTCGTCCTTCTGGTGGAGGGAGAAATATACCTCCATGTAATATATGTGGAAACTTCATTTGGGAGAATGTAAGAGGGGCAATAAGGGATGTTATATTTGTGGTGATCTAGGTCACCTGAAGAGAGATTGCCCTAGGAGAGGGCAGCAGGCTGGTGGGCTTCCTCAGGGGCCAGTAATGCCAAGGGGACAGCCTGGTAGGAGGGGTGATGGTAGTGTTATGGCTTCAGCCAGTCAGGTGGGGCCTAATGTTAATCAGCCAGGAGGGTCATCCAGTATTCCGAGGGCCGAGGCCAGAGTGTTTGCCATGACCAGGCAGGAGGCTCAGATTGATCCTGATGTGGTGACAGGTATGCTACCCATCGATAATCATGATGCTTATATTTTAATTGATTCTGGATCTACGCATTCATTTATCTCATGTGAGTTTGCTAAGCATCTAGTTAGAGATGTGGGCCAGTTGGGTAGTCAGTTGGTAGTATCTATGCCCGTAGGGAGGCCTTTTATAGCAGACCAAGTGTATAGAGGCTGTGATATTTCTGTGGAGGATCAGAAATTAGCAGCAGATTTGATTCCTTTGAGGTTGAAAGAGTTTGATGCCATTTTGGGGATGGATTGGCTATCTGTGCATAGAGCCAGAGTAGATTGCTTAAGGAAGGAGGTGATGTTACAAACTTCTGATGATAGAGAGGTCTGTTTTGTTGGTGATAGGAGGGGGTTACCCTCAGGAGTGATTTCAGCTCTGTCAGCCAATAGAATGCTAGCAAAGAGATGTGAAGCCTATTTAGCTTGTGCAGTGAGCCTAGAGGGCAATGGTTTAGAGCTAACGAATATCCCTGTGGTAAGGGATTTTTCAGATGTATTTCCTGAGGAGCTGCCAGGGTTACCTCCTGACAGAGGATTTGATTTCAGTATAGATCTAGCCCCAGATACCAGACCAATAGCCAGGGCACCTTATAGAATGGCTCCAGTTGAATTGAAAGAATTGAAAAGCCAGTTACAGAATTATTGGATAAAGGGTTTATTAGACCCAGTATATCGCCATGGGGTGCACCAGTGTTGTTTGTGAAAAAAAAGGATGGTACCTTGAGGTTGTGTATAGACTATAGACAGTTGAACAAGGTGACCATTAGAAACAATTATCCATTGCCAAGGATCGATGATTTGTTTGATCAGCTGTAGGGGCAGCAGTGTTTTCAAAGATTGATCTGAGATCTGGGTATCATCAATTGAGAATAAGAATGAGGATATATCTAAAACTGCTTTCAGGACCAGATATGGTCATTATGAGTTCTTGGTGATGCCATTTGGCTTGACAAATGCTCCAGCTGCTTTTATGGGTCTGATGAATCAAGTATTTCAGGAGTATCTAGATAAATTTGTGATAGTATTCATTGATGACATCTTAATTTATTCTAGAAGTAGTGAAGAGCATGAACAGCATCTGAGGATAGTTTTGCAGATATTAAGAGAAAAGCAATTATATGCAAAGTTTAGTAAAAGTGAATTTTGGCTGGATGAGGTAAAGTTCTTGGGACATGTAGTTTCAGCCGAAGGTATTATGGTAGATCCTCAAAAGATTGAAGCTATAGTGAATTGGGTATCACCTACCAATCAGACTGAGGTGAGGAGTTTCTTGGGGCTAGCAGGATATTATAGAAGATTTATAGAAAATTTCTCGATTTTGGCTTCTCCTATGACTAAGCTGCTTAGAAAGAATATCAAGTTTGATTGGTCTAATGAATGCCAGAAGAGTATGGATGAATTGAAAAAGAGATTAACCTCAGCCCCAATCCTAATACTCCCTGATAGTGCCAGTGATTATGTGATCTATAGTGATGCCTCATTGAAGGGTTTGGGGTGTGTTTTAATGCAGAATGGGAAAGTGGTGGCTTATATATCTAGACAGTTGAGATCCCATGAAAAGAATTACCCCACCCATGATTTGGAGTTAGCTGCTGTTATATTTGCATTGAAGGTTTGGAGGCACTACTTGTATGGAAGAAGATGTCAGATATTTACTGATCATAAGAGCTTGAAATATATTCTGACCCAGAAGGAATTGAATTTAAGGCAGAGAAGATGGATTGAATTGATTAAAGACTATGATTGCACTATTGAGTATCACCCAGGGAAAGCTAATGTTGTGGCTGATGCCTTGAGTCGAAAGTCTATGGCCACATTGGCTTCTATCAGAACCGTACAGCTACCCTTGATGATTGAGTTAAGGAGGTTAGATGCAGAGCTAGCTGTAGAAGAATCAGGAGCCTTGTGGCTACTTTCAGAGTGAGACCCCAAATGCTAGAAGAAATAAGAGAAGCTCAGTTGCTAGATCTACAGTTGCTTAAAGCTAGAGATTTAATTCAGAGTGGGTCTCAGTCAGAGTTTTCTGTTAGAGGTGATGGAGTGTTATTATTCAAGGGCAGAGTTTGTGTGCCAGCTGTGGAATCAGTGAAAGATCAGATTTTAAGGGAAGCACATAGCTCAGCTTATTCAATGCATCCAGGTAGTACTAAGATGTATAGAACTATCAAACAGAATTACTGGTGGAATGGTATGAAAAAGGAGATAGCTGAGTATGTATCTAAGTGTTTGGTGTGTCAGCAGATTAAGGCTGAACATCAGTGTCCAGCTGGAAAGCTTCAGCCTCTGTTTGTGCCAGAGTGGAAATGGGAGCATATAACTATGGATTTTGTTGTAGGACTCCCAAAGACCAGAAGGGGCAATGATGCTATATGGGTGATAGTTGATAGATTGACTAAGTCTGCTCATTTTCTGCCTATTAAGATTGTCTTTACCTTGGATAGATTAGCAGAATTATATGTGCATGAAATTGTGAGTAGGCATGGTGTGCCAGTATCGATAGTATCAGATAGAGATCCAAGGTTCACATCTCAATTTTGGGCAGAATTACAGAAAGCTTTGGGGACTAAATTGAGGTTCAGTACAACATTTCATCCCCAAACCGATGGTCAGTCAGAAAGAACCATCCAGACACTGGAGGATATGCTGAGAGCTTGTGTCATGGAATTTTCTGGTAGCTGGGATGATCATCTACCTTTAATAGAGTTTGCTTACAATAACAGCTACCATTCTAGCATTGATATGGCACCATATGAGGCCTTGTATGGGAGAAAATGTAGAACTCCAGTGTGTTGGGATGAGGAGGGAGAGAGAAGGCTGTTAGGCCCTGAGTTAGTGCAGCTTACAGCAGATCAAGTTAAAATTATAAGAGCTAAATTAAAGGCAGCCCAGGATAGACAGAAGAGCTATGCAGATAAAAAGCATAGAGAGGTAAAGTTTGAGGTTGGAGATAGAGTCTTTCTGAAGGTATCTCCTTGGCGAGGTATTATGAGATTTGGAAAGAAAGGCAAGTTGAGTCCCAGGTATATTGGACCCTATGAAATTCTGAAAGAGTTGGGACACTAGCTTATAGATTGGCTTTACCTCCAGAGTTATCTCAGATTCATAATGTATTTCATGTATCAATGCTTAGGAGGTATGTGCCGGATTCCTCTCATGTGATTCAGTCTGAGACTATAGAGTTACAGGGGGATTTATCATTTGCAACAGAACCAGTGAAGATCTTGAGTAGGGAGATTAAGCAGCTCCGCAGTAAAAGAATTCCATTAGTTAAGGTGCAATGGTTAAATCATCAAAAAGAGGAGGCTACATGGGAGCGAGAGGATGAGATGAGATTGAAGTACCCCCATCTATTTGAAAATATATCTAGCTAAATTTTGGGGATGAAATTTCTTAAGAGGGGGAGAATTGTAACATCCTGAAAACCTTGTAATTTATGGCATTTTCATTTGAAATGAAAGTCAGAAATTTCACTGAAATGTGGGTGTGTTGGCCTTTTGATAAATGTAAAGAGAAAAAATTTTGGAGTAAATGAGTATATTTCTGAATGTTAATGAGTTTGATTTAAGAAATTGAGAGACTTAAGTTTTAATGGGTTTAAATCACAAGAAAAATCAAGTTTAGTTTGAGTTTTATCCTGAAATGATGTTTTTAGTGGTTGGAGTCGACACTATTTGGAGTGGAGTCGACTCTGGCATGTTTTAAACTTTCGGTATGCTTTGGAGTCGACACCTACTTTTCTGGAGTCGACACCTACTTTTCTGGAGCCGACACCTATTTCTGCTTGAGCCGACTCCAAATCTGTTGGAGCCGACTCCAAGACGGCAGGTTTTTCTGAGTTAAATCTTGAGAATTTCATATTTATTCCGTTTCAAGTCCGATTTGGATGCCGTTTGAACCGTTGGATTTTTAAAATCGAGTTCTTCAAGCTGGTAAAGTCTTTTCTTAAAATGTTACATAAAAGTATTGATTTAAGTAAAAAATGATAATCTGGGCTATAAATTAATTTAAAAATGCTATGTCAGGGGTAAAATGGGAAAAGGCTCCGATGTCAATTGCTAATTGTGTTAAGGGTAACTTGGGAAAGAAAATCTAAGGGCAAAATATCATGTTATAAGTGAGCCACGTGTTTTCTAAAAAGCGTGTGTTAAGAGTGTTTGAGGGCAAAAGGGGAATTTGGCATGCCTTAACCCTTAAGTTTCCCATGACTTGGTCCCCAAGTCACTAGAGAAAAGGGGAAAAACGTGGGTTCAGCCAAAGAAAAGAAAGAAAGAAAGAAAGAGAGAAAGAAGAGGAGAAAAGAGAGGAAGAGAAGAAGAAGAAGGAGGAAGAAAAAGGAAGGGAAAGGGAAGCTTGGGGTTTGTACTCGACTCCAGGTAAGCTATAGCTTTCCTAGATTTTGCATGACTTTAGATTTTCTTAAATTATTATATTTTGAGGTAATAGTAGAAGAAATCTTGAGTAGAGAAAGGGTGAAGAAAATAATGAGATATTAAAGGATAGATCATGTATGCATGCATGGTTCATGGAAAAACCTCATGTCGAGGTAATCCTAATAGCTATCGTATCTGTATGTTAACGTAGGTCAAGAGGGTTATTCCAGAAAGCCGGAATACCGGAGTTGAGTACCAGTCGAGAGTAACCTACTAAGGTGAGTGGGTTTCTCATCTAGCAATGAGAAGTTCATTTGAGCTAGTATAATGAGATTAATACCTAGTTATGGTATGTTATGTTTAGCAGAGTATTATGTATGTTTTAAATATGAGAAATGAAACCTAGTATATGATATTCTGATAAATGAGTTTTGAGCATGAGTTTTAAGCATAAAGAAATAAGCATGAGTTTCGAGCATGAGTTTTGAGCATAAACACATAAGCATGAGTTTCGATGAGGGTATTTTTAATGTATACATGGCATATTTGCATGATAAAGCTTTACAAATGATGTATGTATCATATTGAGCATCAGGCAGCTATGGGACTGATCACCCTTTAGACTGTACTGTAGCATGAGCATTGCACACTACTATCGAGCCGGCACCTCCTTGCGAACAGATCGTACGATGAACCCCAGAATCAGGGATGAGTGCACGCTTAACCAGGCTAGTGGGGCTGATTGTAAGCAGCTCGTGGGGGCATGAATCATAGCTCAGTGGACTGATTACTATATATAGCCCGTGGGGGCAGAGAGAAAACCCGAGGTTCCAGGGTTAAGGAACAAAGCACTTTGCCGGGTGAACCGCACGGGTAAGGGGTGCTATTTGTGCGGGGATCCTGTTGCTAGTCACGCACCCGATGAGAGTACACCTATGGAAGGGCGACTATAGGGTGGTACCTCAGAGGCATTACACACACAGCCCAGCATCATGAGATTTAAAAGCATATGTTGTGATATAAAAAGGGCCAGTGGACCAAGTAGTTATCCCGAGAGGGAGAGTTTACTTGAGATGCCAGTGGGTAAGCAGATTCCGATGGGAGTCTGAGAATTTAATAAAGAAGTCTGGGTTGTAGATAAAGAATGCATATTTTTATATTGTAATGCATGGATTTTTATCTTAATAAGTTATCTTTCAGTGAAAAGTTATTGTAAAGTATTTCAGTACTGATATGTTATTTGAAGAATAAGCTACATTTTATTTTATCTGATATCATGTTAAAAATGTACTTTGAGTTGTACAAGCTAAATAGTATCAGCATACGATTAAAAATAAGAGGTTATGGTTCTCTATTTCTCCATAGTTAGATGGTTATCCAGTCACTGAGACTTAGGTCTCATCCCTCTATGATTTAAATGTTCTTTTAGATCAGTGAGTATTTCTGCCAGGATCACAAGATAAGCAGGACAGAACCCTTAGCTGGTGAGCTTTCTTGGATGCAAGGGTGTATAGATGCTAGCCTTGTATATTGAGATAGTGTGGTTTGATATTTGTATATTGTATATGTGTATGTGTACAGTGAGATGTAATGATGTTTTAGACCTTTTTGGATATGAATATGAGACTTATGTTTTGGAGAAAATTATGAGCATGATGTGTGCACTTATGATTTTGATGTCGATTGTGAATGTAATCTTGTAAATAGCCTGAGGAATGTCATGAAAAATATTATCTGAGCAGGTTGATGCTTAGTGTTGATTGAGTGATTTATGTATATAATTGAGATGAAAATAAAAAGTTTTTAACAGGGTGTGTTTTCGTGTGTGTCTGCCACTTATGATAATTAGTTGGGGTTCTCTAGTTCTTTATGGAGTGCTACATAAAGACTAGTAAAACTCTATCCGATTACTACAAGTGTGCATGTGTGCTGTCGGTGGTCCCAAAGAGGGGGGAGCTGACACTCTGCCCCCTAATAAAAGCACCCTGTTCTAGGGAGACAAGCCGAGGAATCACCGACTCCATTCGAGAAACTAAAAGGCGAGCACAAACCTTATATAAGGTGGTGCAGAGACTGATAGGCCGATAGTGCAGGAGGGAAGACGCATCTGGACCTTAGGCACCAGGGTGATAAAGGTCTGGTTCCAATCAGGAGGAATAGTGTGAGACTGAAAGACAAGCTGAATAGCCTGCACCAAATCCGGACCCACAATATCCCAGTAGTGGCGAAAAAAAAAGGAGGGAATCTGTCAGGCCCAGGGGCCTTATCAGCACCAAGATCCCATAAAGCACGGTGAATCTCCTCCTCCGTGACTGCTCTGATAAGACAACCATTCTCCGCAGTAGAGAGTCTATAGGGGGGCTGAACAGGGAAAACAGGGGATCCAACCCCAAAATGCTCAGACCATCTGGACTGAAAGAACTAAAAAAACTGATCCCTAATTGTTTGAACGTCCTCCTGAATATTATCCTCATCATCAACAACATGCTTGATGCGATTCATCGCACGATGTTTCAAGGTGGACTGATGAAAAAATCTAGTATTTCGATCAGCCTCCCTAATCCACTAAATTCTGGACCTTTGCCTCCAATAAGTCTCCTGCTGCAGCATAAGAGAGTGATGCAAAGCCAGGCAGGACCTGAGAGATAAAAGATCAGAATCCAGGAGGAAACCCACCTGATCCTCCTTCGTCTGCAAGGAAGAAATAGTGGATTCAACCTGCTCCACTTGCCTGACAATGTCCCCAACCTCTCTTCTGTTTCAACTTGAGAGTCGGCGCCTGGCTATAATTAATCGATGAAAAAGTCTATAAGTAGCACTCCCTCTAACAGGTAATCGCTAGACCTGAGAGATAATGGTTCTCGCTGAAGAATAAAAAGTCCAGAACTTTTCAAATCTAAACTGCCGACTATGCTGATGAGAATGATCAGTAGAGATAAGGATGGGGCAGTGATCGGAACCAATTCTGGGTAGATGAGTAACAGTGACAGAAGAAAAAAGTTGATGCCAAGAGGAAGAGACCATAGCCCTGTCCAGCCTTTCTGACACCCTTGCGGCACCCTGACGATTGTTACACCATGTGTACTGGTGTCTAGAGAACCCCAAATCCAACAGCTCAGCCAAAGAAATGAATGATCTAAACTCAACAACTCTCGGGGAATCCACAAATTGCCTACCCCCTCATTTCTCCTTGGCCTCCACAATGCAATTAAAGTCACAGCAATAAGGGAGGGAAGACCCTGATCAAGAAGGGAGAGGATCTCATCCCAAAGCACTCGGTGCATCTGAAAGTCAGTGCTAGCATAGATGCCCGATAGGAGCCAAGAGCAGAGGACCCCTCAGATATAACCAGAGCTACTTGCTGACCACAGCCATGGAAAGCGTCAACTCTGATATTATCATGTCTCCAAAGCGCCAGAATACCCTCGGAGAGACCAGCCGACTCAACAGCATAAGTAGACCACAAACTAGAAAACTGTCTCTGAAGGCGAGCCAGACTATCCCCCGAAAGGCGGGTCTCCGAAAGGACACAAATGTCAAAAGCATGAAGCTGCAATAATCTCCCAAACGAGGATCGAAACGAGGGTTTCAGAGCTCCTCGAACGTTCCAAATAAGAATCTTCATTCAGAACTTTTTGAGGAGGGGACTTCATCCATGTCCCCAGTCAACTCCAGAGTTGTCGGATTACTAGAAGAATGGGTATCCGAAAGCCCCTTGACAGTGCATCCCTCCATGACCTGGCTATCAGGATGGGATACTTCCATGACCATCGCTGAATCCTCCCTCTGAATGGCCTTCTTGATGAGGGAGACTGCCGAATCATGATCCAACCCCCCAATCTGAATTGGCAAGGAGGGCCCTAAACAGCTCTCCCAAGCAGGCCCATCCTTTCGGTGGGACTTTTTGGCTCCCGGCCCGTTAAGGCCAGTAGATCCCTGAAGGAATCTGCAGAAGCTTCAAATTTGAAAAGGTCCAGGGCCTTACCCTTTCCTCCTAGAAGGGCTTTTCCTTTTCCTTTTAAGGTCTTAGAAACCCCTCTATGCTGAATTGTCTTAATTGGCCGGGCCCTCTTGGACTGACCCATCTGAACTTCCACACTAGGCATCAGGTTCACTTGCTCACCATCTGCAATTTGAACTGAAACCAAATTTGCAAAGGGATTAGGATGGATCATCTGCTTCTCACAATCAGCACCAACCGACACGCTGTTCAGAGGAGATTGGCATGCTGGATTCACCTTCACTATAGAAGCCTATAGTGGCTCTTTTCCCTGGTTCCCGGCTACCTTACCTCCCGGTCTACGCGCCACCTTCCTCGGGACAGACCATCCTGTTAGTAATAGTGCCCTAGGCCTATTGTATGGACATGGTATTTTGAATATTTATAAACATTTACTATTATCATAATTTGCATATTTATTATATAATAATATCCTTGAATAATATTATGAATTATTCTAAATGTCCCTAATCGGTTATTATTGTGGGAATAACAATAAATTAAGATTAGTATGAAATTTGATTGATATTCATGGGATGAATATGTGTATGAGATACAAATCAAATTTATATGTATTTGTTGAGAACAAATATTGGATAAGACCCGCCTTGAGAATAATACATGGATCAAAGTCATAAGTTAATCTCTAGTAGTTGTGTCATTAAATCCTTAGACCTAAGATTGTTATAGTTCTCAACATGAGGAATATTATGTTTTGACATAATCTAACGTTGTCTTTAACCGGATGATTAAAGATTATGATTGAACATAATAAGAATCATGTAGTGAGATGTGAGTGATTAAGATGGAATTTGTCCCTCTTATTATAAGAGAGATATCTCTGGGCCCCTCGATGATTGAGACTGAGAAATGCATGGCCATGCTCAAATGAATTGATGGAGATCAATATCATTTGTTTAGTCAGTCTAATTGGATTTCGAGAAATTAAAGATAGAGAGATATAAGGTTGACTTTATCCATGCCTTATATTCTATCAAGATAACATGTGACAAAAGGATTATGTTAATAGCTACTTTAAAGTTGTCTCGGAACATGAGCTTTTCATTTAACTTGGGTAGTCATAATGTCTTGTTAGAGGCCGCTTATGACTTGTAAGTTTAAAATGTGATTTAGGCCTACTGTCAACATTAATTGAACCTATAGGGTCGCACACTAAGAACGGACAATAATGGTCACGATTTGTTACTCTCTATATAATTTAAAATGATGAGATTATTTTAAATTACAAATAATAATTAGTTGTCATTTAGATTCGAGTTTAATTTTGAAAAAATTTAAATTCATAATTTAAATTGTGACAAATAATTAAATTGTTACATTTTCTTATTGGATAAGGAAATAATCCATAAAGTTTTTTTTTGGTTAAAAATATATATTCCTTATTTTGTAAGGAAAGGATTTAAATTGTTATTATTTAAAAGGAGTTTTAAATAAATATCAATTAAAATCTTAGTTAACCAAAATTCCTAGCATGCTTGTATATGTTCGATATATACGTTTTAGAGTCTGTGTGGCATTTAAAAGGTAACGTCGATTGGGGCATTTGAAAGGTCACGTCGATTGGGGCATTTAAAAGGTCACGTCGATTGGGGCTTTTGAAGCGTCATATCTTTTGCCTTAAAGATGAAAAATAGAGAGTTGAAAATATGGGTTCATTTTTATAAAAATAGAATGGTTGAACTAGCATTCAAAACCATTTTGGTGTCCGTTCGTGTGTGGATACTTGTAGAGGGTGATCGTCTTTCTGAAAGGCAGCACCTTTGAAGATCCGAGAAAACCCAACACAAGAACAGAAGGATTACATACTGATTAAAAGGTAATAATAAAAGGTAATAACAAAGGTAATATTTTTGTTTATCCTTCTTTCGGTTTTTATGAAACGCATGTGATTCTTGATGGGTTATAAATTTATTTTGTTTTCGCTACAATTTTATTCCAATTAGATTGGGATTTTTCATTCCGTAACCCAACAGTGGTATCAGAGCCTCTTGCATTTTCATAAAAAATCGAAACTGCCATATTTGATTGTATGTATGAGATGTATATGATCATGGCATGGTTTGCGTTCTTGTATATATATATGATATTAGTGTTTGCACGAACGATATAGATAATAGGTTTTCTAAGGTGTTAATTGATGAATCTGTTTCCTATAAGGATTCATTAATATGATTAAAAATCCGAATGGGATATTGCAATTAAAGTGTTTAATATCTTGATATATGATTTCGGTGATGTCTTAATTAGATTAATACATGAACTGAATTCACATATCAATAAGGATTTATCAATTGCTGTTTATGGTGGTGCGGATGTAAGCCTTAAATTTATTGATGAGATCAATAAAATCAAATTTTAGGATGAAACTTTATTGTATCTCCAAATTTTAGGAACCGCAGTACTACCTAATCAGAGCACCTTGTAAATTTAATTGGTTTTAAAAACATGCCTATTTTCTTTAATGCAATATGTATATGCTATATGATAACATGATATATTTTGCATGGTGTGTTGCTTTGCTTTGTATGGTGCATGGTATGGCCTTGTGACCAATATGATTGGCACATTTTTTTTTATTATTCTTTTACAAGGGTTGTAATTATCATATATATGGCATGTGTGCTATTTGTTTCATTATAATTTTTTTTACTTTTAGTAGTATTTGTTTATTTATTGTAATAAAACAAGAAGACAAAGCAAACCATTTAAAATCCTGCAATCCAACCATGGTGATAGAGGAGCTAGGTGTCTATGCACATGATGATGGTCAAGTAGACATTATGGTGTTGCTCATTATTACCTAGGATTGACCATTGATCTTCATATTGGCTTATGAAGATCAATCTTGATAAGGTCAACTATGACATGTTTATTATATACATGTATGAGATGCTATGTATGATGTTTCATAAGTGTTGACCCTTGAATTGATTTTGATGATTACAAAACATATAAAGCCTAAATAAATTATGATAATCCATGATATTGCAAGTATCTTCATGTATCTTCATGTTTACAATTGTCAAGAATTTTTCATATGATGCAATGAAGTTTATTTTATCTTGTGAAGAATATAAAAATTCACTTGCCTATCTATTGAATTTATTGCATGGCTTTGCTAGCTAGCTTCCATTCCATGCTAGTTAGCTATTTTAGTATACTCCTTGTGCTGGCCGTTTTTGTTGGGAAATGAGTTAGCTGGGAAGCTAACTTCCCTTCCTTGCTAGCCACCTAGGAGTTAGCTACCTTCATGCTGGCCGAATGAATTGGGAAACAAGCTAGCTGGGAAGCTAACCTCCCCTCCATGCAAGCCGTTTTGAGCTAACTTTCCTCTTGCTGGCCGTGTGTTTTATTTTATAAGTTAGCTGGGAAGCTAACTCTTTCCCCTTGCATGGCTGGTCACTTTTCCCTTGAGGTTAGCTCACAAGCTAACTTGTTTGTTCATGCCCTCATGCTTGGCCGTTTGGTGCTTTGTAGGAGTTAGCTTGCAAGCTAACTTCCTTCCTTCATTCCAAGGTACGTAACATGAAAACCTCTCTTCTTAGCTAGCTTGGTATTAGCTTTTTCATGTCCCAGTTAGCTCACAAGTCAACTACCTTTATGCATGATAGAATAAACCTTTATCTTAGTTAGCTTATAAGCTAACTTCCCTCCACTGAATTTCAAATCAGCCGCATGAATTTAAAATAGAGTTAGCTCACAAGCTAACTATCTTTTTGTCATGGCCTCACACCTTTATGGATAGCTAACTTATGAGTTAGCTAGTTGTCAAGAATGCTTTTCATGAAACCATCTCCCGTAGCTTTTTTTGAGAAAGCTAGCTTACAAGCTAACCATCTTTTCATGATTCCCTTTGGGAGTTAGCTTATAAGCTAACTATCTTTATTGCTTTCATGGCTTGGGAGTTAGCTATTTCTTGACATGAATAGGCTTAGCTAACTTATGAGTTAACTATTTTTAAAGTGTTTTCATCCTAGCCGCATGAATTCAAAATTAAGTTAGCTCACAAGCTAACTATTTTTACATGGCCTCATACACCTTTTCATAGCCAACTCATAAGCTAACTATTTTTAAATCTGTTTCTGGTTATGAACCGTTGGATTTTTCTTACATGGCTAGTTAGCTCAAGAGCTAACTAGTTTGTGCCTTAGTTAGCTCCATAGCTAACTATCTTTTCTTTATAGCATGAAACCTTGGCTATTAGCTAACTTTTTTCTTGCTTTTTTGTTGCTAGCCGTGGGATGCTGAAAAGAGCTAACCACTAGTTAGCTATCTTTATTCCCTCTCTTGCATTGATGGTTTGATGGCTGGTCACTCCAGCCGTGGGATTTTGGAACAAGCTAGCTAGCTTGGGAGAAAAGCTAGCTTATTGCTTCCTCCTTTTCCCATTATGGCCGCACGTTTCTTTGGGAGTTGCTGAAATTTATTTCAGCTTTCTCTCTCTCTCTCTCATTTAATGCTCTCTCTCTCTCATTTACTATTTTGATGAATGCTGACCATTTTCTTTTGATTATGGACAGGAATCCTCATTAGCAATGGGTTTAATGCTTTCATCATTTGGGAAAATATTTCAAACGGTTTTATTTCTTCCCGTTTTTCCTTTCTTCTATTTACCAATGAATCTAACGGATAGTTTTTTGATTGGTTTAAATAGAGATGTTCAGAAGAAACCTTGACGAAATTCTTACATCTTTTGACATATCAAGAATACAAAAGAGAGAAAAGAAAGAAATCAAAAGAGAGTGCTTATTGCAAGAACTTTCGGATCCTTGAAGAGCAAGATATTGTGCTGCGAAGTTGCATCCTCCAACCCTTGCTCAAGTCGTCCAGATCCGGTGAAGCAAGTGCAAATTTCAGCTACTTCGAAAATCAACATTTGCTGCTGGTATTGCTTCAAAAATTGTAAAGTTTATATTTGAATATTTGCTCAAATTAGGAGCTGTCTATTTTTGATAAATCTTGTATTAGGGTTAGAGATAACCCTAGTTTCTTGATTGGTTCCTTGTACCATTAAACAAGAGGACTAGCCGGGAAGGCTAGGGGATTGGTTTCCTTGTACCAGTTAAACAAGAGGACTAGCCGGGAAGGCTAGGGGATTTGGCTGCCTTGTGCCGTGAAAACAAGAGGACTAGGAAGGCTAGGGGATTTGGCTGCCTTGTGCCGTGAAAACAAGAGGACTAGCCGGGGAAGGCTAGGGGTTGTAATCGTTGTGATACGATTAGTGAAATTCCCAAAGGTTTTTGGGGAGTGGATGTAGGAGCCGAGTTTGGCACCGAACCACTATAAACCTTGCTGTGTTTGTGATTGATTGATCTGTGTATTTTCTATTTGTGCACTCCACTACACCGCTGCAAATTAAATTTGATTAAGCACATATCTGCGTTAGTCAATATCATCCATTGAATTAATTTTTAAATACCCAATTCACCCCCCTCTTGGGCTACTACGTCTGGGCAACAAGTGGTATCAGAGCAGCGTGCTCTTGATTCCTATAGCTTTGATAAGCTTGGAGCTAAAGATCAGTAGTAATCCAAATGGGATCTATGTTGACCGAAGGACAGTCAACTAATAGACCACCTTTGTTCAATGGAACAAATTACACTTATTGGAAAGCACGAATGAAAATATTCATTCAAGCACTTGATTATGATTTATGGGGAATCATAATTAATGGACCTCACACACCCACTGTTAAGATTGATAATATTGATATTGCAAAGCCTGAATCTGAATGGGATGAGCTAGATAAGAAATTAGCTCAATTAAATGCAAAAGCAATGAATGTTCTTTATTGTTCTCTTGATGCAAATGAGTTTAATCGTATATCTACATGCATGTCTGCTAAAGAGATTTGGAATAGACTTGAAGTTACCCATGAGGGTACTAACCAAGTCAAGGAATCCAAAATTAATATGCTTGTTCATAAGTATGAACTATTTAAAATGGATTCATCTGAAAATATCACTGATATGTTCACTAGATTTACCGACATTATTAATGGTTTAAAAAGTTTGGGTAAGTCTTATGCTAACAGTGATCTTGTGAGAAAAATTTTGAGATCTTTGCCTAGATCATGGGAAGCAAAAGTCACAGCTATACAAGAAGCTAAAGACCTCAACAATCTATCACTTGAAGAATTGGTCGGATCTTTGATGACTCATGAACTACAACAACGTCAACACATTGATGAAGACGATTCAAAGAAGAGAAGGACCATGGCATTGAAAGGTAATGTTCAAAATGAGGAAAGTGAAGATGAAACTAGTGAGAGTGAAAAAGATGATGATATGGCTCTCATCTCTAGAAAGTTCAAGAAATTTATGAAAAGAAAAAGATTTGGAAAAAGAAAAATATTTACTAAAGGTGATCATAGCAAGGATAAAGAAAAGAGTGAACCTCTTATATGCTATGAATGTAAGAAGCCTGGACATATCAAACCAGAATGTCCACTGTTGAAGAAAGGTTTTAAGAAAGTAAAGAAGAAGGCTATGTTGGCTACATGGAGTGACAGTGAAGCAACAAGTTCGGAAGAAGAAGAAAAGACTGAAGTTGCAAATGTATGCTTCATGGCTGATGAAAATGAGGT
>UESW01003913.1:1503267-1528623 GCA_900491605.1 Calamus simplicifolius | reverse complement strand
AAAGGGTAAGGGAAGGGCTGGAAAGTCCAATGCTCAACCCAAGCCCAATCCTAAACCCAAGGCTAAAGCCCCAAAGGAGGGTGTCTGTTTCTTTTGCAATGAACCTGGTCATTGGAAGAGAAACTGCAAGCTGTATTTGGAGGATCTAAAGAAGAAGAAGAAGACTGGTGAGACCGGTTCTTCAGGTATTTATGTTATAGAGATTAATTTCTCTCCTTCTAGTTCCTGGGTATTAGATACTGGATGTGGATCTCACATTTGCACAAATGTGCAGGGGCTCAAAAGGAGTAGACAACTGAAGAAGGGCGAAGTTGATCTTCGAGTAGGCAATGGAGCAAAAGTTGCTGCTTTAGCTGTAGGAAGTTATGAACTTTCTTTGCCCAGTGGGCTTTTGTTAGTTTTGAACAATTGCTATTATGTTCCTACAATGTGTAGGAATATTATTTCAGTTTCTTGTTTGGATAATGATGGTTTTTCTTTTATTATTGAGAATAATAATTGCTCCATTTATCATAAAGACATGTTCTATGCAAATGCCGAATTACTAGATGGTCTTTATGTTTTGAATCTTCAAAAATCCAACAATTCTTCTGTCTATAACATAACTACTAAGAAAGTTAAGTCCAATGACTTAAATTCAACCTATCTTTGGCATTGTCGCCTTGGCCATATAAATGAGAAACGCATATCAAAACTCCATCAAGATGGACTTTTGAACTCATTTGATTTTGAATCATATGATACATGTGAATCTTGTCTATTGGGTAAGATGACAAAGGATCCCTTTACTGGACACAGTGAAAGGGCCAATGAATTATTGGGCCTAATACATACAGATGTATGTGGACCATTAAGTTCAGAAGCCATAGGAGGTTACAAGTACTTCATTACATTTACTGATGACTTCAGTAGATATGGTTATGTCTACTTGATGAGACACAAATCTGAATCATTTGAAATGTTTAAATCTTTTCAATATGAAGTACAAAACCAACTTGGCAAGACAATCAAGGCACTTCGATCTGATCGAGGTGGAGAATATTTGAGCCAAGATTTTTATGACCATCTTAGAAGTTGTGGAATCATTCCACAGCTAACTCCTCCTGGAACACCGCAATGGAATGGTGTGTCTGAAAGAAGGAATCAAACCTTATTAGATATGGTTCGATCTATGATGAGTCTAACAGATCTTCCACTTACCTTTTGGGGTTATGCACTTGCCACAGCTGCGTTCACACTAAATCGAGTTCCAACCAAAGCGATTGAAAAGACGCCATATGAGATGTGGAATGGTAAAAAGCCCAGTTTGTCTTTTCTTAAGATTTGGGGTTGTGAAGCTTATGTAAAACGTCAAGTTTCAAATAAGTTAGAACCCAAGTCTGATAAATATTTTTTTGTGGGATATCCTAAAGAGACTAAAGGATACTACTTTTACAATCACATTGAGAACAAAGTGTTTGTTGCTCGAAATGGTGTCTTTCTAGAAAGGAATTTATTTCTAAAGGAACCAGTGGGAGCAAGGTACAAATCGAAGAGATTCGAGAACCACAAGATAACATTGAACCGCCTGTGGATGATCAAAGTCAACAAACCACTGTTGACACACTACCTGTAGCACAAAAGTTACATAGATCTGATAGGATACGTCATGAGTCTGAGAGATATGGATTTCTTATGACTGATAATCATGATGTATTGTTAGTGGATCAAAATGAACCTACTACCTATCAAGAGGCTATGTTAGATCCAGACTCTGAGAAATGGTTAGAGGCCATGAAGTCTGAAATCCAATCCATGTATGATAATCAGGTATGGACCTTGATTGAGCCACCTGAAGGTACAAAGACTATTGGGTGCAAATGGGTTTTCAAAAAGAAAACTAACATGGATGGTAAAGTGCATACTTACAAAGCAAGGCTAGTTGCAAAAGGTTTCAAACAAATTCATGGTATAGACTATGATGAAACTTTTTCACCTGTAGCCATGCTAAAGTCTATTAGAATTTTTATTGCCATTGCTGCATATTATGACTATGAGATTTGGCAAATGGATGTTAAAACAGCGTTTCTTAATGGAAACTTACTTGAGGATGTGTACATGACACAACCTGAGGGTTTTGTACAACCTGAGAATTCTAGTAAAGTATGCAAGCTTCAAAGATCCATTTATGGTTTGAAGCAGGCTTCTCGGAGTTGGAATCTTCATTTTGATGAATCAGTCAAAGAGTTTGGATTTATCAAAAATGAAGATGAACCTTGTGTTTACAAGAAAGTTAGTGGGAGCGCCATCGTATTTCTGGTCCTATATGTTGATGACATTTTACTCATTGGGAATAATATCCCTACCTTGCAGAGTGTCAAGTCTTGGTTAGGAAAATGTTTCTCAATGAAAGACTTAGGTGAAGCTGCCTATATCCTAGGGATAAAGATCTATAGAGATAGATCTAAGAGGCTGATTGGTTTAAGTCAAAGTACTTATATAGACAAAGTACTGAAAAGGTTCAGTATGCAAGATTCCAAGAGAAGATACTTGCCTATGTCTCATGGTATTACACTCAGCAAATCTCAGTGTCCTAACACAAAAGATGAGCGAGAGCGCATGAGTAAGATTCCTTATGCTTCAGCAATAGGATCTATCATGTATGCTATGTTATGCACTAGACCAGATGTCTCTTATGCTTTAAGCATAACGAGTAGATACCAGTCAGATCCCGGTGAGAGTCACTGGAAGGCGGTCAAGAATATTCTTAAGTATTTGAGAAGATCTAAAGATATGTTCTTGGTGTATGGCGGATTGGAAGATGATCTAGTTGTAAGTGGTTACACATATGCAAGCTTTCAATCTGACAAAGATGATTTTCGATCGCAGTTAGGATATGTGTTTTGTTTAAATGGTGGTGTTGTTAGCTGGAAGAGTTCGAAGCAAAGCACTGTTGCTGATTCTACAACTGAAGTTGAATACATAGCAGCATCTGATGCAGCAAAGGAAGCAGTTTGGATCAAGAAGTTCATTACTGACCTTGGAGTGGTTCCTAGCATCACAAATCCTGTTGATGTTTATTGTGACAATAATGGTGCTATCGCACAAGCAAAAAAACCTAGGTTACATCAGCGATCCAAACACATTCTTAGGCATTATCATCTCATTCGAGAAATCATTGAGAGAGGTGACGTAAAAATATGCAGAGTTCCAACAGATAACAATGTTGCTGATCCATTAACTAAGCCTCTACCACAAGCAAAGCATGATCGTCATGCTAGGTTCATAGGTATTAGATACATTGATGAGTGGGCCTAGTGCAAGTGGGAGATTGTTAGTAATAGTGCCCTAGGCCTATTGTATGGACATGGTATTCTGAATATTTATGAACATTTACTATTATCATAATTTGCATATTTATTATATAATAATATTCTTGAATAATATTATAAATTATTCTAAATGTCCCTAATCAGTTATTGTTGTGGGAATAACAATAAATTAAGATTAGTATGAAATTTGATTGATATTCATGGGATGAATATGTGTATGAGATACAAATCAAATTTATATGTATTTGTTGAGAACAAATATTGGACAATACCCGCCTTGAGATTAATACATGGATCAAAGTCATAAGTTAATCTCTAGTAGTTATGTCATTAAATCCTTAGACCTGAGATTGTCATAGTTCTCAACATGAGGAATATTATGTTTTGACATAATCTAACGTTGTCTTTAACCGGATGATTATAAAGATTATGATTGAACATAATAAGAATCATGTAGTGAGATGTGAGTGATTAAGATGGAATTTGTCCCTCTTATTATAAGAGAGATATCTTTGGGCCCCTCGATGATTGAGACTGAGAAATGCATGGCCATGCTCAAATGAATTGATGGAGATCAATATCATTTGTTTAGTCAGTCTAATTGGATTTCGAGAAATTAAAGATAGAGAGATATAAGGTTGACTTTATCCATGCCTTATATTCTATCAAGATAACATGTGACAAAAGGATTATGTTAATAGCTACTTTAAAGTTGTCTCGGAACATGAGCTTTTCATTTAACTTGGGTAGTCATAATGTCTTGTTAGAGGCCGCTTATGACTTGTAAGTTTAAAATGTGATTTAGGCCTACTGTCAACATTAATTGAACCTATAGGGTCGCACACTAAGAACGGACAATAATGGTCACGATTTGTTACTCTCTATATAATTTAAAATGATGAGATTATTTTAAATTACAAATAATAATTAGTTGTCATTTAGATTCGAGTTTAATTTTGAAAAAATTTAAATTCGTAATTTAAATTGTGACAAATAATTAAATTGTTACATTTTCTTATTGGATAAGGAAATAATCCATAAAGTTTTTTTTGGTTAAAAATATATATTCCTTATTTGTAAGGAAAGGATTTAAATTGTTATTATTTAAAAGGAGTTTTAAATAAATATCAATTAAAATCTTAGTTAACCAAAATTCCTAGCATGCTTGTATATATGTTCGATATATACGTTTTAGAGTCTGTGTGGCATTTAAAAGGTAACGTCGATTGGGGCATTTGAAAGGTCACATCGATTGGGGCATTTAAAAGGTCACGTCGATTGGGGCTTTTGAAGCGTCATATCTTTTGCCTTAAAGATGAAAAATAGAGAGTTGAAATATGGGTTCATTTTTGTGAAAAATGGAATGGTTGAACTAGCATTCAAAACCATTTTGGTGTTCGTTCATGTGTGGATACTTGTAGAGGGTGATCATCTTTCTGAAAGGCAGCACCTTTGAAGATCCAAGAAAACCCAACATAAGAATAGAAGGATTACATACTGATTAAAAGGTAATAACAAAAGGTAATAACAAAAGGTAATATTTTTGTTTATCCTTCTTTCGGTTTTTATGAAACGCATGTGATTCTTGGTGGGTTATAAATTTATTTTGTTTCCGCTGCAATTTTATTCCAATTAGATTGGGATTTTTCATTCCGTAACCCAACACATCCGTCTAGGGAAGCAGAGGAAGAAGCACCTTCATTGCCTCCCGAAGGAAAGGATCCGGCCACTGGCTGTTGAATTGGTGAAGCCTTCCTACGCCTAAGAGCAACCATCCATGATCCAAATCGAGGTTCAGAAGAGGGCACAGAGGAGGACGAAGCAACCAGCTCTGCCCCACAGCCTCCATCAAAATGCAAGGTGCCACACGAGCCACAGATGCCTTCCAAGTTCTCATAAGAAAACTGCTGCCATAATGGAGCTCTGTTACCTCTGATCCTTGCTCCAGGCCTCAGGGGCTTACTCAAATCTACTCGGACGCATGCACGCGCAAAGCCTCCTCGACTCCGTTCTCTGGTGGAAGCATCAATGAATAGAAATTGCCCAGCGACCGAAAGGATCGAAGAAAGCACCTCATCCATCCAATACTCAATTGGGAGTTGGGGAAGATGAATCCACAGCAGAGCATTGAGGATTGAGCTCTCAGCCGACACAAAATCTGGATGCCACATTGCAACAACAAGCGGCTGACCGTTGGCCACCCAGGGTCTTTCGAGAGCAGTCTCCACAGCACTGGGATCAGAGAATCTGAAGAGGAAATGCCGATTAGCCAGTGAAACAGCTTCAATGTCCCCTGCTATCCCCGCACGCTGGAATTCCCTTGAAATCGCCTTTGGAGGAATCCAATGAGAGAGGCTTCGGACGATGATTGAGTTATTCAGCCATTTAGCTTCTTCCTCCTCCAGTGATTGCACTGGAACTTGGATCACATCCGGATACAGCCGCTCCAGTTCAGCCACAACCGCCGGGGAGGGCGAAGGAGCAACCCACTCAAACCGACCAGCAATCTCGCGACGCCACGCCATACCGCCACGGTTGGGACCATTAGACACTGCCGGAGACAAAGACTTGAGGTTGTCTATGAGCAGAGACGAAGGATCAATGAAGGCAACACAGTAACCCGACGATCGGGGAAGATGGACTTCCAAGCACGAATGAATGGATACGGACCTTTTTAATGAGAAATATTACCTTATGCAGTCTTCTATAAACATTTGTATTAATATTACAATGGAAAAAGAAATTAAAGTTAGCAACTAATATATAATCTTAAATTCTATTCAAATAGGTAACCTTGAGTTGCCAATCTAATTAGAGGAGGGCTCTTTTAGCATTCCACTTATTTATTTTAAAAATTATAATTATTTAACTAATGTAGTCATTTTGAGGAATCATAAAATACTTAAAGAAGTTAATGCAATGTTTCCTTAAACTTTATATTTAAATTATTTTTTCTTTAAGAATGCAGTGTATGCCGAGGATAATAATATCTAATAATTGGTCAAATTTTTATTTGATTGTTATTTCCCTATATGCAGATAGATTATTGCACTAGCACTATGATCAATTCTTCTACTCTATAAGCTTGCCAAAATTTAAAATAATAATAATAATAATAAAAGGATGAACCAAAAGAAGTGCATTGTCAAGGAAGTAGACTTTTTCCCTACAAAAGTTAAAAATTGAATTAAGATGAGTTCACATTGTTCTTCTTCTTTATTTAATGGCTCCCTTTCTTCAGCATGTAAAGAGAGGTCAATTTGGTTACATTCAATTCAATATCTACTCAAATACAGTTAAATTTATATTTTAATTAAAAAAATCTTATATCGATGATCTAAACTATTCGACATGATCTATGACTTCTAAAATACTTGTACATTAAAAATTATAGAATTAAAGATCCCTGGTCCATACATCAAAAGATTAAAAAACACGTATCTTTTTGTGCTATCAAGATTGTTGAATTTTTGACTATTTGATGCATATTCGAATAATCCCTAAATGACATGATTTTTTATGTGAAAGTATTTTAGAGTTTATAAATTAAATCTAATTGTTCAAATTATCATTATAGGACATCTATGATGTAATATAGATTTAACTAAATATGGATATAAGACTCCTATGATGTGGTAGATAAATCAAGCTTTTTTTTTTGTCTCTCTCCCTCTCTCTCTATGTTTATGCATACATCTTTTTGAATTGGACAATAAAAATTCTACATTGATAATTTCCTAAACTATTTATATACTAAAAGTCATGTGACTTGAAAACTCCTTTAATTTTTTTTTTAAAAATTAGATAGCTTAAATAACATCAATTTTTGACTACTTGGTAGGTAGATATGGGGTTCCAAATTACATGACTTTTGCTATATAAGCAATATAAAAATAATAGATCATATTTAATAGCTCATATCATTTATATAAAACTTGCATTATTTAATTATAAAATATATAATTCTCTTAAAGTCGCATTAAATATACTTTGATCTTAACCACACATATATATAAAGAGAAAGCACTTAACTTAGTTACACTTGAAAGAATTTCTATTCAATTTTGATTGGGTCTATATATTTGGATGATAAGAATTTGAACTGTTATATATGATTCAACATTTCTAAAATTCTTATATAGCAAAAATTATGTAATTTGAAGCCCCTAGGATATAAGTAATAAAAAATGAACATTCTAAATAGTACAATTTTTTACCACTTAAAGTATGAATTAAGGATATCTAAATTATATAATTTTTTTATATGGATATTTGAGAGATAGTGTTATATAATTAAAGAGTAATAGAACAAAGAGACTAAGAAAAGAAAGTATTGGAATATGTTTTCTCTTATTTCATCTTTCTTATTTTATCCATACCTTATTTCATCAGTTCTTCTCAAATACAATTCCATGCCATCTATTTATACATAAATGATAAAAGATGTTACATATAATACCAATAAACATAACCTTCCTTGGAATACCAATGGACACATTCTTTATAACTTTACATAACCTTCCATTAGAATACCAATGAACATCCATTTTACTAGCAATATTATAATACTCTCCTTTGATGTCCATTTATTTGACCAAGCATGTAAAAACTTTATTTGGTAAAAGCCCATGAAAATTCTTTATGAAGAGAATAGTACATCATTCATGTCTTTTATTGAAGGAGGATACTGCCTCATTAAAAACCTTGCCAGAAAAACCCAATGGGACAAAACCATAGCTAAGAAAAAAAGAGTACAATATTTTGCTTCCCCTTTTGACTGCATCTCTTGATATACTTTCCTTAAAATTATCATTCGAGATCCTTGAGTCGTCGTAGTCCAATTTTTTGGACTAACTCTTCAAATCTCTTTGTAGATAGTTCTTTCATAAATAAATCAATGAGATTGTCGCTAGATCGAACTTGTTGAACATTAATAGCACCACTCTTCTGAAGGTCATGAGTAAAAAAGAATTTTAGGGATATATGTTTTGTTCTGTCACCTTTGATATACCCTCTTTTCAGTTGAGCTATGCAGATTGTATTATCCTCATACAAAATAGTTGGTACTTTCTTTTGAGAGAATAATTCACATGTCTTCTAAATGTGTTGGATTACCGATCTAAGCCATACACATTCTCGGTTTGCTTTATGAATTGCTAGAATTTCAGTATGGTTAGATGATGTAGCCACAATTGTTTGCTTTGTAGAACACCATGAAATAGCAGTGTCACCATATGTAAAGACATAACCTATTTATGATTGATTATTATGAGGATCAGACAAATATCCTGCATATGCAAAACCTACCAACTCAAATTTGGATAAATTTGAATAATATAAACCCATATCCATTGTACCTCTGAGGTATCGGAATATGTGCTTAACATATGTCCAATGCCTTCTTGTAGGCAAAGAACTATATCTTCCTAACAAGTTTACTAAAAAAGATATATCAGGTCGAGTGTGAGTTGCAAGATACATAATGCACCTGTTGTGCTAAGATATGGTACTTAGGACCAAGTAGTTTTTCGTTATCTTCCTTAGGTCAAAAAAGATCTTTATCGATTTCAAGTGACCTTACGACCATCGGAGTACTCAATGGGTATGCTTTATCCATATAAAACCTTTTAAGTATCTTTATTGTATAAGTAGATTGGTGCATAAAAATTTCATTCTTAAGATGCTCGAGCTGCATGCCAAAGCAAAATTTTGTTCTTCCAAGATCTTTCATTTCAAATTCATGTTTTAAGTAATCTGCTGCCCTTTGAAGCTCTTCATGAGTTCCAATCATGTTCAAATCATCAATATATACTGCAATGATCATAAATTATGATCCAGATCTCTTTATAAAGACATAAGGACATATGGAATCATTGTTATAGCCTTATTTCAATAGGTATTCAGTCAAATGATTGTACCACATACGTCCTGCTCGTTTTAACCCATAAAAAGATTTTTGCAACTTTATCAAATAAAGTTCTCTTGAATTAGAGTTAGACTTTTCAAGCAATTGTAATCCTTCTGAGATTTTCATATAGATATCATTGTTAAGTGAGCCACATAGATAGGCTGTCACTACATTCATAAGACGCAATTCAAGTTTTTCATACACTGCGAGACTAATCAAATATCAAAAAGTTATTACATCCATCACAGAAGAATACGTCTCTTCATAATTAATACCGGATCTTTGTGAGAATCCTTAGGCAACTAGTCATGCTTTATACCTTACAATTTCATTATTCTTATTTTGCTTTTGCATGAATACCCATTTATATCTTACAGGTTTTACACCAGCAGGTATTTGGACAACCGGTTCAAAAACTTTACGTTTCGCTAGCGATTTTAATTCAGAATCGATTGCATCTTTTTATTTTGGCCAATCTTATCGATGTCTACATTCTACCATAGACATTGGTTCATAATTCTTATTTTTATTTTTAATACTTTGCGCAACATAATATGCAAACTTATCATCGACGATCATCTTATATCGGTTCCATCTTTTCCAAGTCATAACATTATTGATAGAGATCTCTTCATTTTCTTCGATTTTAGGTACCTTATTCTCGGACTCATCTAGAGTCTCAATTACTTCTGTTATTATACTGGAGATCTTTTCTCGCATCATAGTATCTTCAATCTGATCATCTAAATGCTTTGCTTTTTTTCTTTTGCAAGGATTTTTATCTTTGGAACCAATTGGTCTACCATGCTTTATTTATCCCTTTATCTTATTAGCAGTGGTAGGTTGTCTTTCAGGGACAATAATTCTGATTGAAGCATTTGCAGCTGGTATATGTGACTTTATCACTATTTTAAGGTCAGTAAATGCATATGGTAGTTGGTTTGCTAATTTTTGCATATGAATTATCTTCTGCATGTTATTTTGTACGAGAATCGAGATGGGATAATAATAATTCATTCAAACTAATTTCTTATATCAGCTGCTTATTTTCTCCCCTAATGTTAGGAAAATAGACTCATCAAAATGACAATCGATAAAACGTGTTGTAAATAAATCTCCTATGATTGGTTCAAGATATTTAATTATAGATGAAGATTCATACCCAACATATATCCCTAACCTCTTTTGAGGTTCCATCTTAGTGCGTTGTGGTGGAGCAATTGGAATATAAACTGCACATTCAAAAATTCTTAGATGAGAAATATTTGGTTAGCTTGATGCGAATAATTCATGATAATTCGTTAGCTTGATGCGAATAAGTATTGCTGCATGTAAAATAGCATGTCCCCTTGTAGATAAAGGAAGTTTTGCTCTCATAAGTAATGGTCTTGCAATCAGTTAGATCCGTTTGATAAGTGATTCTGCAAGACCATTTTGAGTACGAACATATGCTATAGGATGTTCAACAGTGATTCCAGTAGCAGTATAATAATCATTGAATGCTTGAGAAGTAAATTCACCATCATTATCAAGGCATATTGTCTTAATAGGATTATCTAAAAAATGAGCGTGTAGTCGAATTAATTGCACTAGTAGTCTCGCAAACGCAAGTTGCGAGTCGATAATAAGCATACATATGACCATCTAGTTGAAGCATCAATTAAAATTATGAAATATCTAAATGGTCCACTTGGTGGGTGAATAGGTCTACAAATATCACCATGTATGTGTTCCAGAAATCCAAGAGATTCAATCTTGATTTTAGCCGATGATGGCCTAATAATTAATTTGCCTTGAGAGCAAGAAGCACATGAGAATTCATTTGGTCATAATATTTTTTGATTCTTCAATGAATGTCCACATGAATTCTCTATAATTTTTTACATCATAATTGAATCAGGATGACCCAACCGGTTATGCCAAATTATAAAATTATTTTGATTAGTAAATTTCTAGTTTACTATAGTATATGCTTCAACTGTTCTTATATTTGTGTAGTATAAATCAGAAAAAAATGCAGGCAATTTTTTTAATACACATTTCTTACCTGAGATTGTACTTATAATGCACAAATACTCAATATTTCCTTCATTAGTTGTTATATCCATTTCTGCGAATATCTTTAAAACTCAATAAATTTCTTTGAGACCTTTCAGAATATAAAGCATCATCAATTATGAATTTTGTTCCTCAAGGCAAAATGATTCAATCAATTTTGCACTACCATAAATTGTATTGACATTTATTGCCTACATTCTTAAGTAGGAAAAGTATTTCATATCTTTAAGTATAGTATGGGTTATAGCACTATCGACGAGGCACAAATTATTATTGTCGACAAAAGATCCTACTCGAGATAATTCCATTTTCTTCATTAAAAAATGACATGTAATGAAATACAAATTAGAATACAATGTGTATAAAGGCATAAAAACTAAAAGTCACAATTCATCATTGCATCAGTTTCTTTAAAACAAACATATGTATAATAAGATATTATTTTATTGCATGGTATTATTTGATAACGTAGGCATTCTTAAAATTATCCTTATATATTCATGCTATTAATTAGACAAGCATTATTTTCTTCTAGTTGGATAAAGAAGTTAGCAACATCGAGATCATCAAATCCAGTATCAGAAGGGCCAGATTCAGAAACAAAATTTATTTTCTTCTTTTTCTCATTCTTTTTCAATGATTCCTGATAAAGTTCACGAGGTATTTTGGCGAACGATAGGTATGCGACCAATGACCCTTCATTCCACAATGATAGCATGAGTTATCCACCAAATTTTTACTTAAGTCCCCTTTACCTTTCTTATTTTTCTTATTTTTTTCCCAATTTAGATGGTGAGAAAGAGTTTTAATATGACTACCATGATAACCAAAACATCCTCGACCATGTCCGCGTCCACGGCGTCCCGACCATGACTTTATTTATAAAATTAATTTGCAGTTGCATTCACTTTAGAGAATGGTACAGAGTCAGTTGGATGAGCTTCATGGTTTTTTTATTAAAAGTTTATTATTTTGTTCTGCCATAAGAAGGCAGGAAATTAGTTTAGAATATTTCTTAAAACCCTTTTCATGATATTGCTGTTGCAGGAGCAAATTGAAAGCATAAAAAGTGAAAAAGGTTTTTTCTAGCATATCCTTATTAGTGACTTTTTTTTCACATAATTTCAATTGAGAAGTAATTCTGAACATAGCTGAATTGTATTTACTTACAGCGCATCCAATCATAACGACCCTTAGGGAGAATGACTATTTTTTTATGATCATAACGCTCTTTTAAGCTATTCCAAAGGATAAGAGAATCTTTTACCATTAGGTATTCAACTTTTAATCCCTTGTCAAAGTGATGTCACAAGAAGATCATTGTTTTTGCTTTGTCTTGATTGGATGTCTCATTACCATCTTTAATTGTATCACCAAGGGCATTAGCCTTCAAATGGATTTCAGCATCAAGTATCCATAATAGATAATTTTTGCCTATAATATGTAGTGCCACAAAATCAAGTTTTGCCAAATTTGCCATAACTTTACCTTTTATTAGAATGAAAATTGTTTCAAATTTATGACTAGAGATAATTGTATATATATAAATAATATTTACTTCAATAAAAGTTTCTTCAATAAATATAAAATGATGAGGTAGAGACGTGTTATACAATTAAAGAGTAACAATAAAACAAATAGACTAAAAAAAGAAAGCATTGGAATATGCTTTCGCCCAAATGATAAAAGATGTTACAGGTAATACCAATAGACATAACCTCCCTTGGAATACCAATGGACACCTTCTTTATAACTTGACATAACCTCCCTTAGGATACCAATGGACATCCATTTTATTAGCAATATTATAGTAGATTATATCTAATATCCAATAACTTAAATCATTAATGTATCATCTCATTATATAAATCTAAATTTAACCAAATCTAAATGAAGATCCTTTAGAATATAACCAAGTCAAAATTCTCTTCATCTAGAAGAAGCTCATTAATAATGCCTTCATGCTTGGCCATGAGTGAACAAGAACCGAGTGGCAGTCACTTAGCTAAATGCCTTGCTTCCAAGGTATGGTAGTGGTAGGTTCCTAGTTCCCCCTCAGCCATGTTGAAATAGAATCAATTATCATCCCGTGCCTTGAACTACTTTACATGTTGCTCTAAATTTATCATCAGGAACTATCATTTGAGGTAAGGACATAGATCAGCAACATGAAGGTAGTGAGTTTGGTCTTTAGTTAGGATTATTTGTGAATTGTTTTTGAACTAAATATTTTTAATAATGTTTTTTCTTCTTAGACCTATTATTTTTATCGTTATATATATATATAAAGATGGTCATGATAAAAGCTGTAGTCATGTGTCCCAAAAAAACAGAAGAAAAAAAAAGTTCCAATCTTTTGTACCATTGATTAGTGGATGCTGTTGGTGGGTATATTGGCAAATGGTGGCTACCTAATGAATCAGACTGAGGCTAGAGTTTCACTCTATATCCTTAAGACAATTTCGTCCCGTAATGATGCTTACGGTCAGTATGACGATTGTCTCCCAGGATACAACAGTCTCCTTTTGATGAAAGCAGCACTACAATTCACCAAAACTTTCGAACCAAGAATGCTACTCTCTTTTCAATGCACTATTGCTATACTATCCTTAGGAAAGTATGCAAATGCCTAAGAGAGAAGAAGACTAGAATTGATTCAAATTGAACTCAATTCGGAATGGCTTAGGATTCTTGAAATGAGAGGGTCTAGGGTCCTATTTATATGTTTTTAGGTGCCCCTTGGAAGTAACCCTACGAATTTAATTAAATTTAAATTTTATTATCAAAGGATGTGAGGGTTAAGGGCTTATCACCCTTGATATGCCCTTTAGACATCGTGATCTTCAGATTAGGCGATCGGATAAGCCTTTTCATGGCTGTGATCTGAAGATCAGCCGATCAGATAAGTCTATCCTTATCCTGATAAGCCTTTTCATCATCGTGATATGATGATCACGTTATCAGATAGGCGGATGCCTATCACAACCGTACGATCGAACGGACACCTTATCATAACCGTCATGTTGACTGGTCAACCAACCATCCTGTTGACTGGTCAACCAACCGTCCTTTGACTAGTCAACTTGACTAGTCAACCGATGGATGTCAGCCGTTGGATCGTGATCAAGATTGTGATTTGATCACCGCATTTTGACCCTTCATCCGATCGATCAACGATCAATTGATCTCAGCCCCTTATCTTGATCCGATCAATCTCCACCGTCGGATCATCTTGATCTATAAAAAATTTAAAGCCCCTCAAGCTCCTCGAAAATTTAAAGCCCCTCAAGCTCCTCGCGATGATGCGCACGTGCGAAGTGCAAAGTGCCCATTGCGCCCTTCGCACACGCGCATGCGCGTGCGCGTGCGCGAGGATGATGCTAAGCTCTCCACTTGTGGTGAGCCTAAGGAACTTAAGCTTCAAGGAAGTGGTTTCCATATAAGTGAACCTTCCTTTCTTGATTTTTTCGATATGGGACTAAATGTCCCCGTAATTTCTCATTCACACACATAAGGCGGTAATGTGCTTTCAAGGCCCATTAGGATATTTAGGGTCTATTTTGGCCCATTACCCAATAATCCCCCACATGAATGGAAATTAGACTTAGATCAAAGATCATCAGAGATCAGCAAAGGCAAACCCCCACATAAAAGGATTTTAATGCAAATGAATATGCAGACACACTAAAAAGAGTATAATGGGATGAAGTTGTATTGGGATAGGTAGCTTGTGGCTTTGAACCTTCCTTAGTGAGTTGTTATCGAATTTACTTGCTAAAAGGTGAACACGATGTCTTGAACCTTTCAGCATTTTGTGTAAACTAAGACAATAACAATCACGCAACTTCTTCCCGATCATTCTTTTGGTTCTCATGGTTGTGTTCATTTTGGCCCCGAACAACTCCTGGTCTCATGAGTGCTTCAGAGAATTAAACCTTAAAATTCTCATAGAATTGGCCCAGTTCACACTCACATAGGTGATTCTTATTAAGAGTATCCTGCTATACCCCACATGATGTTCATGTCATAAGAATCATTAAAAGCAATGCTTATCCTAGTACCTTTAGCAGGTAGCACCAATTATCATAGAAATGAGTAGGATTGTACATCCTTAGTGCTATCAAGTTTCTTCATAATTTAGTTGTCCCTTTTGAACCTAGATCTTGGGATCTCCAGTCAGCTAGGTTGGGTATCCACTATGAAGATTTTTTAGTTATAGGTTTTAAACCCATTCCCCTCGATAAACAGTTTACTTGATCTCTTGGTAACCCCTTTGTTAATGGATCCACTAGGTTTTTCTTTGACTGAACATAGTCAATAGAAATTACACCAATTTCAAGTAACTGCTTAATGGTATTATGTCTACGACGTATATGTCTAGACTTACCATTATACATCTGTTGACCCAATTGATGATTTTGATGATTAACAAAACTATGTGAGTATAATTTTTGAAGGCTCTAATGATTTTGATTTAGTGTTTCAGCCTATAAGACTATTGAAAGATCAAAATCAAGTGTTACAATGTGTTCTGGATCGAATCTAATGTCTAGGTAAGAATTGCAGACATTAGAGTCGACTCCGAGAATCACAGAGCCGACTCCAGAACTGGCACGGCCATTAGAGTCGACTCCGAGACTGTGAGAGTCGACTCTCACAGACGAAGCAGAAAGTCGATTTTTCTGGCTCCAACCTAGAGTCGACTCCGGGTAAGTTAGAGTCGACTCCGGAAAAGCATCTTGTCGACCCCAGAAAAGCCAGAGACGACTCCGGAAATAACATTTTAAATCGCCTCGAGCTAGAGCCGACTCCAGAAAAGTTAGAGTCGACTCCAACCCACCTGGAACGAAAAACGAAGTTGCCAGATCAGCTCTAACGGTAACTTTTCTATTTTTACTCATTTCTAACGGATATATTTTGATAGAAGGTACACTCCAACGGATAGTTTTATTCCAAAAAGGGTGTAAAAGAAATCTATAAAATGGGGAGTCTATTGTTCAAAAAAAGAGAGAGAAAAGAGAAGAAACAATCCGAAAATCTGAGATAGACAAATCCCATTTCAAAAATCTGAGAGCTTGAATCTTGAAAGGAAAACCTTCTAGCTCAAATCCACTCCACTCCAAAAAGCTCAAGAGGAATCCAAGCGTTCAAATCAAAGTCTTTGTGGATTTCCCAACTTGGAGAAAGAAGTTCAGATTCTTGCTTTTCAACTCTTCTCAACTGCTTCAACATGAAGAATCGGAGCTGAGGCTTGATTCAACCAGCAAGGAGAAGAAGAAAAGAAGAAAAGAAGAAAAGCTCAAAAGCCAACCATCTTCAAATCAGGCTTTTCTAAACCTTGTTATTTATTTGATATTTGCTCATTGAGGAGCTTTGTATTTGAAAAACATATTTCATTTGTTTGTATCTAGTTCAATCTGGGGGATTGAACTAGTGGAGGTAGTTTACCTCGGGTAAGCTTGGTAAGCTTGTGTTTAGGGTTTTTGTGCTGGTGAGCCCGAAAACCAGCTGGGTTCGTTGTGCACCCGGTAAAACAACAAGTTTGAGTTGTGAGCTTGGAAAACAACTCGGCTGTAATCTAGAGAGATTATAGTGTGGACCCAAGTGAATCTTGGGAGTGGACGTAGGTGTTGGATACACCGAACCACTATAAAATCTTTTGTGTTTGCCGTGTTCTATTGTCTCTATCTATCTCTATATTCACTGCACTTTTTAGTTACTTTGCATTTGCCTTCATTAATCTCAAGCAAACTATTTAAAAAGGGCTAAATTTTTAAGAACCCAATTCACCCCCCCCCTCTTGGGTTGCCATCTGGGCCAACAATTGGTATCAGAGCAAGTGCTCATTTAGATTTGATCTCACGATCAAGAGCTAAAGATCCAAATGGCAACACAAAGTGGTTCTTTTGCTGAAGGTCATTCTACGAATAGACCTCCTTTTTTAATGGCCAACTATTCATATTGGAAAGCTAGAATGAGGATATTCATTCAAGCTTCTGATTATGAGCTTTGGGGTGTATAATTAATGGACCTAGTACACCACACACTTATTGATGGCACTATTGTTCCTAAGCCCGAAAGGGATTGGAATGATAATGATAGGAGAATGGCACAACTTAATGCTAAAGCCATTAATGTTTATATTGTTCCTTAGACTCTAATGAATTCAACCGAATCTCAACTTGTAATTCCGCAAAGAAATTTGGGATAGGTTGGAAATTACCCATGAAGGAACAAACCAAGTAAAGAATCCAAAATAAATATTTTGGTTCATAAATATGAATTGTTTACAATGGAACAAACTGAAACCATCACATGCATGTTCACTAGATTCACTGATATTGTGAATGGTTTGAAAAGTCTTGGTAAGTTATACTAACTCTGAACTTGTTCGCAAAATTCTTAGGTCACTACCAAGATCGTGGGAAGCAAAGTCACTGCAATCCAAGAAGCAAAGGACCTCAATGCACTACCCTTAGAGGAGCTTCTAGGATCCCTAATGACCCACGAGCTGACAATGAAGCAGCATGTTGAGGAGGAACAAAAAAAAGAAAATGATTGCCCTCAAAGCTGCAAAAGATGGAAGAGAGCAGCAGCAATGATGATGATGATGATGATGATGAACTGCTCTCTTGGCAAAGAAATTCAAGAGATTTATGAGAAAAAGAAACCCTTCCACAAAAAAAATTTGGAGCAAGTGGGAAGGAGAAAAGATAAGAAAGGACAAGGACAAGAAAAAGAGAAAGAGCCCTTGTATGTTATGAGTGTAAAAACCAGGGCACTTTAGAATATGATTGTCCTTTGAAAAAGCCTACAAAAAAAGAAGAAAGGCATATATGGCAACATGGAGTGATGAATCTTCTTCCGAAGAAGAAGCAAAAGGAAGTTGCAAACATATGCTTCATGGCGGACGACAACGAATGAGGTAAGTTCCGAAACCCCCGATGATGAATTTACATTTGATGAAATGTTTGAAGCTTTCAATGAATTGATGATTGATTTTAAATCTTTGAAAAAGAAGTATAAGTTTTTGAAAAATGATAATATTAGCTTAGCTAAAAGTAAAAATGAATTAGCTTTAGAAGTTAAGAACTTAACTAATGAAAAAGAAGAACTTAGGAAAGAAAAAGAAAATATTAATCAAGAAATAGATTATTGAAATCTGAAACTAAAAACTCAACAAAAGATTTAAAAGTTCAATTAGAAACCTTAGCTTTAGAAAAAGAATCAATCTCTAAAGACAATGATTTATTAAAGAAAGATGTTAAAAAGTATAAAGACATTGTTGAAAAATTTACTCTAAGCTCAACAAAACTAAATATGATTTTAGATAGTCAAAAAGCTGTTTTTGACAAAGCAGGTTTAGGGTATAACACATTAAGGAAACAAAAATCTTAAAGAATATTTTGTAAAAGCCAACCAAAGTAATATAACTTGTTTCAAATGTAATGAAAAGGGTCATAAATCATTTGAATGCAAAATGTTAAATAATAACAACAAGTTAAATATTAAAGCAAAGAAAATATGGGTTCCGAAAGGAACAATTTTTGTTGCTGCTAACCATGAAGGACCCAAGAAAGCTTGGGTACCTAAACATAAAGTTTAAATTATGTTGCAGGAATGTCTTGTAGCCAAAAGATCAAAGAAAAAGTGGTACCTTGATAGTGGCTGCTCAAGACATATGACGGGTGACAAAGATGAATTCATCACCCTGGAAGAAAAGAAAGGTGGAGTTGTGACGTTTGGCGATAACGGTAAAGGTCAAATTATGGGCCTTGGTAAAGTTCGCATAACTCCATCTATAGTTATTGATAATGTACTTTATGTTATGGTTTAAAGCACAATTTAATTAGTATAAGCCAACTATGTGATAAGAACTTTAATGTTTCATTTAAATCTTCTATTTGCATAGTATCTGATTCCATTAATGATAGCATTGTTTTTACTGGTTATAGATATGGCAATGTGTACTTAGTTGACTTAGATAAATTATCTGAAAGTAGTCATTGCCTAATTGCTGACAATGCTAACATAAATGATATTGGATGGTTATGGCATCGTAGATTAGGTCATGCAAGCACACACCTTATTTCAAAACTAATTAAAATGGATTTAGTTAAAGGATTACCTAAACTAGATTTTGAAAACAACAAAATTTGTGATGCATGTCAATTTGGAAAACAAACTAGAAGTTCTTTCAAATCTAAAAATGTTGTTTCAACTTCTAGGGCTTTAGAGCTACTTCACATGGATCTTTTCGGACCAACTAGAACCACAAGTCTAGGAGGAAAGAAATATGGTCTAGTGATTGTAGATGATTATTCTAGATATACTTGGGTAATGTTTTTAGCTCACAAAGATGAGACTTTCTCGATATTCCTGAAATTCTTCAAGAAAGTCACAAATGAGAAAAACACTACTATAGTATCTCTAAGAAGTGATCATGGAACAGAATTTGAAAATCACTTATTTGAAAATTTCTGCACTGAAAATGGAATTAATCATAATTTTTCAGCCCCTAGGACTCCACAACAAAATGGTGTAGTTGAAAGAAAAAATAGGACTCTAGAAGACATGGCCCGTACCATGCTATGCGAAAGTAACCTACCAAAGTATTTTTGGGCGGAAGCTATTAACACAGCATGTTACATCTTAAACAGAGCTTTAATAAGACCAATATTAAAGAAAACACCTTATGAATTATGGAATGAAAGAAAACCAAATATAAAATACTTTCATGCATTTGGATGTAAATGTTTCATTCATAATAATGGTAAAAACAACTTAGGAAAATTTGATGCTAAATCTGATGAAGGAATTTTTCTAGGTTATTCAACAACTAGTAAAGCTTATAGAATCTTTAACAAGAAAACCTTAATTGTTGAAGAATCCATACATGTAGTGTTTGATGAATCTTTAGCAACTGGATCTGAAAAGATTGATGATGAGGAAGATACAAACATAATTGAAAAAGATCTTGAAAAACTTAATATTGAAGTATCTTCTGATCATGAACAAGAGGCTAAAGATGATGATTCACATAAGGACGATGATGTCAATATTGATCATAATGATATAGATCTTCCAAGAGACTGGAGATATGCCCATAGTCATCCCAAGGAATTGATTATAGGTGATCCATCTCAAGGAATAAGAACTAGATCATATATGAGAAATATTAGTAATCATCTTGCATTTGTTTCACAAATTGAACCTAAAACTATAGAAGATGCTGAAAAAGATAATAATTGGATGTTAGCAATGCAAGAAGAATTAAATCAATTTACAAGAAATAATGTATGGACTTTAGTTGAAAGACCTAAAAATCATTCAGTAATAGGATCAAAATGGGTTTTTAGAAATAAACTTGATGAAAATGGCATTGTAATTAGAAACAAAGCTAGATTAGTTGCAAAAGGATATAATCAAGAAGAAGGCATTGATTTTGATGAAACTTTTGCACCTGTAGCTAGATTAGAAGCTATTAGGCTATTACTAGCATTTGCATGTCACATGAACATTAATTTATTTCAAATGGATGTTAAAAGCGCATTTTTAAATGGATTTATAAATGAAGAAGTTATGTAGAACAACCACCTGGTTTTATAGATCACGAATTTACAAATCACGTTTTTAAATTACACAAAGCATTATATGGTTTGAAACAAGCACCTAGAGCTTGGTATGATAGGTTAAGTAAATTCTTAATTGAAAATGATTTCACAAGAGGAAATGTTGATAAAACACTATTTTTGAAAAGAAAAAGTAAAGATTTACTTGTAGTACAAATATATGTTGATGACATTGTTTTTGGTGCTACTAACGATTCTCTATGTCAAGAATTTGCTAAGTTAATGCAGGGAGAATTCGAGATGAGCATGATGGGAGAACTCAACTTCTTCCTTGGACTCCAAATCAAACAAAGCAAAGAGGGTATCTTTATCAACCAAACAAAGTACACAAGAGAGATTCTAAAGAAATTTGGTATGGAATCAATTAAACCCCTCGGAACACCAATGAGTCCTTCATGCAAGCTGGACAAAGATGAAGAAGGTAAAAAGGTTGATCAGAAGTATTATCGAGGTATATCGGATCCCTTCTTTATTTAACAGCAAGTAGACCAGATATTATGTTTTCTGTATGTTATGTGCTAGATTTCAATCAGAACCTAAAGAATCACACTTAATAGCTGTTAAAAGAATACTAAGATACTTAAGTGGAACAAAAAATGTAGGTTTATGGTATTCTAGAGATTCCACATTAAATCTAATTGCATACTCAGATTCTGATTATGCCGGATGCAAGTTAGATAGAAAAAGCACAAGTGGTGCATGCCAATTTTTAGGAAGTAACTTAATCTCATGGTTTAGCAAAAAGCAAAATTCGGTTGCATTATCTACTGCGGAAGCAGAATATGTTGCAGCTGGAAGTTGCTGTGCTCAAATCCTATGGATTAAGAGACAACTTGAAGACTATGGTATCACACTTGATAAGACACCCATAAGATGTGATAATACAAGTGCAATAAATCTTACTAAAAATCCAATTCAACATTCAAGAACAAAGCACATTGAAATACGATATCACTTTATAAGAGAACATGTAGCCAATAATGAAATTTGTCTTGATTATGTGAATACTGAAGAACAACTTGCAGATATATTAACAAAACCCTTAAGTGAAGAAAGATTTTGTTATCTTAGAGGAGAATTAGGAGTTTGTGATCCTTTGGAATAGTTTTCTGAAACTCTTAAGGACATCTATCTAGATTTCATCATTTTCTTGAAAAATCTTGATATTTCAATAAGGAAATCTATCTAGATCTTGATTCATGTTTCCCCAATTGCTAAAGAACTTAATCTATAATTTGATGATTAATTTGAATAGTTTCAAATCTTGAAACTCAATTTTTTATCTCTGAAACTGTTAGAGTCGACTCTGACAGTTTGCGGAGTCGACACCTGAGTTTTTGATTTTCTGTCTAAGTGATTAGAGCCGACTCTGGCTTTTGTGGAGCCGACTCTAATACGAGCGCTGACAGACTTTCTGGCTCGGAGCCGACACCCAGTTTTCGGGAGTCGACTCTAAGTCGAGTTAGGTCAAAAATAAAAAGGCGGAGTCGACCCCCATTCATTCCAATCGTCTCCTAAACCATTCCTAAGAACTCCAAAACTTTTCCAACTTCCCCAAATCCACTCAAAACCCTGATTAATCTTCCAATCCTCTCAATGGCACCAAAGAGGCGCGGATTCGTCGCTGGAGCATCCGTTCCAACGAGAAGACGCACGGTTCGAAGGCAACCATCGCCTTCTTCCTCTTCGGCCACTCAAGAGGATTCTCCACCTTCACCCTCATCTCCTAAGGTTGATCAATTAGCTGGTAAGACCATTACCACTGGGAGGAAAGTTAATTTTGATTTATTTGAATCGGAGGGTTTCTCTATTGGAAGAAATTTAAGGGATATGGGATGGGAGAAAGTGTGCTCACTAGATTTACCCACATATCCAGCATTGGTAAGAGAGTTTTATAATGGATTAAGCAGAGGAGAAGGAGGATTGATTAGCACAGTGAGAGGAACTAGGGTTATGGTAACAACTGAAATTCTTGGAACCCTATTAGAAATGCCCACTGTTGGTTTATGGAATGTCAACTTAATGACAGAAGTGGTGCACTATCAAGGATGCTAGGAAGAGATGTGACTGAGTTCGAAGAGATCTTTGCAAATCAGTTAAACCTAGAACTCAGATTATTGCATAATATATGTGGTAGAATCTTATTTCCAAAAATAGGGAGATTTGAGTATGTCTCGGAGCGAGACGTTCTGATGATGGACTGCATTATAACTGGAAGGCCAGTCAATTTAGCTGGCATGATGATAGGATACATGGCAGAGGCAGCTACTAAGAAAAGATCAACACTACCCTACGGTATGATTCTGACACTAGTTTTTAGAAGCCAGGGTGTGCTCATAATGGAAAATGAACCTTTAAGAAAACTGAGACACACTGATTATTACAGCATTTCTACTATTCATAGAATGGGATTTAAGAAAGTTAATGGTGTTTGGATGAGGAGAGAGGAAAGAACAGATAGGGATGGTGCAGAGGGAACCAGACTAGAAGAGGACCATCTACTGCGGGACCATCAGTCCCTGATTCATCTTTTGCGGGACCTTCGTCTGCTGGACCTTCGGAGGCCGGACCAAGTTCTATTCCATCACCTCCACATCAGCCTATAACAAATTCTGGAGGATTTTCTAATGAACAACTTGATCAGTTAAGAAGCTTACTTGCTGAGTATGACAGTCACAGGTCAAATGAAATTAATCAATTGAAAGAAGACTTTAATCAGTTAAAAGAAGAATTAAATTCGAGACTGGACATGCTATCCTTTACCTTAGGCAGTTCTGTGGAATCCTTTGGAGCTGAGCTTCACAAGATCTTCGAAAGGATGGAAGGCATTGCCGATGGATCAGGATCGTATGTTCATGCAACGGGTCAATTGAAGAAGGATATTGACCTTGCAGTCTCTCAAATCGAAGCCTGCCTTGAAAATTTTAAGAAGTCACAAAAAGATGATGTAATGGAGATAATAGGTCATCTAAAGAAAATTGTATTCAAGCACATTTGATCTTGTTTTGAGTTTGATAGCTTGTACTTAGGAAGTTTTTGATTATCCAATGTATTTCATTTTGAATGTAAATGAATCAACTGATGTAATGGTTCTTGCATATGAAATACAATTTCACTTTTTCAAAATTTTGATTGATTGGATTCCTATGCTTTATTGAGATTATAAATTTTTCTTTACTCTCCTTATTGCTTATAACAAAAAAGGGGGAGAGATAGTTGTGTATATGCAAAGAAAGAAAAGATTATATATGCATAAAGAAAGAAAGAAAGAGAAGGGAGAATTAATTGTTTATGCAAAATGAATTGAAATGATTAATCTGTTACAATTTGATGTTTATATATAAGAGGAGCTACTCAATGCAGGGGGAGCTTAACAAAAAGCTCATTTACAATCTTATGCACATTAAGTTTAATAATTCAATATTAATGGATTGTACAATTTTAAAGTTTACATTGAACATTGGCATCAAACCTTAATTTCAATGGTTTAAAGTTAAAATGACTATAATCCTTAATTTGATTGAATTTTGAATGCATATACTCAAAGTTTTTGTTATCATCAAAAAGGGGGAGATTGTTGACCCAATTGATGATTTTGATGATTAACAAAACTATTGAGTATAATTTTTGAAGGCTCTAATGATTTTGATTTAGTGTTTCAGCCTATAAGACTATTGAAAGATCAAAATCAAGTGTTACAATGTGTTCTGGATCGAATCTAATGTCTAGGTAAGAATTGCAGACATTAGAGTCGACTCCGAGAATCACAGAGCCGACTCCGGAACTGGCACGGCCATTAGAGTCGACTCCGAGACTGTGAGAGTCGACTCTCACAGACGGAGCAGAAAGTCGATTTTTCTGGCTCCAACCTAGAGTCGACTCCGGGTAAGTTAGAGTCGACTCCGGAAAAGCATCTTGTCGACCCCAGAAAAGCCAGAGACGACTCCGGAAATATCATTTTAAAACGCCTCGAGCTAGAGCCGACTCCAGAAAAGTTAGAGTCGACTCCAACCCACCTGGAACGAAAAACGAAGTTGCCAGATCAGCTCTAACGGTAACTTTTCTATTTTTACTCATTTCTAACGGATATATTTTGATAGAAGGTACACTCCAACGGATAGTTTTATTCCAAAAAGGTGTAAAAGAAATCTATAAAAAGGGGAGTCTATTGTTCAAAAAAAAGAGAGAGAAAAAGAAAAAAAAAGAAAATCTGAGATAGACAAATCCCATTTCAAAAATCCGTGAGCTTGAATCTTGAAAGGAAAACCTTCTAGCTCAAATCCACTCCACTCCAAAAAGCTCAAGAGGAATCCAAAGCGTTCAAATCAAAGTCTTGGAGGATTTCCCAACTTGGAGAAAGGAGATTCATTTCTTGCTTTTCAACCTTCTCAACTGCTTCAACCTGTGAAGAATCGGAGCTGAGGCTTGATTCAATCCAGCAAGGAAA